>DWON01001270.1:0-25330 GCA_018251015.1 Phocides pigmalion okeechobee
CCACGTCCAATCTCAAATAGAACAGAAGTTCTATTTAAGGATGGACGCGGATGCGTTCCTCCTCTTGAGGACTAAGACTCCCCAACCGAAACACAATACATGAAGAACATGTTGCTTTACGGCAGTTTATGAGGGTGGCGCTAGTACCGCCCCAGGCAAGCTCTAACGGTTCTCCATCCATTAGATTTTCGAAAACATTTTCTGTCACAGAAATCATATCCTGACAATTACGTCTGGTCGCACTGTTTTCAGTTACGATATTTCATGCGGTAATACATTCTGAATGATTCATCTACAGGGTATAGGCTGGTGAGGAGTATTTGATTATTCGGTGTTGTTTATCAACAAAAAGTGTTGTTTGGGTTTACAACGGTGACCGTTATGAATTCATTAGGTCATCGAGTGAACATCATCACAAGGAACGGCACCCTATTCATGCCAAGCGGATGGCTCGGCAGGACAATAAGCTGTTTTTACTATTAACAGTTTCATTAAAACTGTTAACAGTAAAAACAGTCGGTGGGATTTCTATGAAACAATAGACAAGCGAAGCTTACTTGTTCGATACTTTTAACTAGGTTTTTTACTACAGAACAGCATGTATATCGATATATTTTCTTTACAGAAGCAACTTGAAGTGAATAAAAATATCTGGGCCAATTTAACAAGAATGTAGGTTAAGTTCGTAACTTAGACGTGACATGAAAATAATAAAAATTACTTTATACTAAACTTAAACTTAATGAATTATTTAAATTTTTCAAACAAATTTATGACTTCATCGACAGTCATACACTAATAGAGAAAGAGACGAGGGAAGGAAACTCATAAATCTCTAGGAACTTTAAAAGTTTGTTGTATCAGGTATTCATTATTTGCAACGGTGATTGCTTTCAATTTCCGTTAACTTTACCCCGTTTTTACTAAATTAATTTGTAAAATCTATGACCGCTTAAGTAATAAAGTTCATAGTAAAAACAAAGCACCGGTAACTGTTACAAGCAAAAACAATTTGAGTGGCGTCTGGTGGAACAGAGGGTCACGGACGATGAATTATTATGCGACTGGCTGTATGTGGCACGGAGGTTTCGGCGGATGTACCGGCTGAGGTCCTTGTACTCACCGATTGTTACAAGTTACCGTCCGTTCTACTCTGTTACTCAATGTTTTTAGGAAGATTTGTTTAGAGAAACTCATACAAATTGATCATATTTTATGATGTCAAATATATGCGAAGTTCATGAATACTTTAGAATATGATTAGTTTTTAAAAATATGTATATATTAAGGTTTGTGGTGTAGTACAAATTTACGTTTTTATCAATATTTTGTATATAGAAACATGAAAATGTTTCTAAACTTCTATAATTAAAACAATATTCAAATGACACAACTTCGAAAATAAAAATAAAACATTTAATACTCTTATAAATATTTAATGCATTGGTGTCATATGCTATGTTTCTTGTAGAACATTTTAGCTTTCCAATAGATATTTACCAAAATTTAATATATTATTAATCCAAGTGCTTTTAGTAGGTCTAAAACAAGGTACACATTTAGTTTTTATATTTTTGCTATAGGGTATTACGTATGAAATATAACTTTCGCCTTGAGGATTTTACTCTCAACCGATCTCCTCTGCAGTTTTCACTGCAAGCCATGGTGTAATGTAATGTCGTTACATCCGCAATATGACCATTGGCTTGTTTTTTATACTGACCATTTAACTTCGATCTCACTTAATGGAAAGTGACGATGCCTCAGATGGAATTAGCTAGTATTGAAAAAACGGGAATGTTGTACAGTAGACACTCTCGCTACTCTAACGAATCTTTTATACGTATAAAAATCTGTTAATTAGTTTTTTTGTAGAAATGGCTATCGGATGTTAAGTGGACTAGTCCTTTCCGATTTTCATCGGACTGGATATCCGTTGGACTTTTAATGGTCATCTGTAACCAATTGTAGCTGAGAGGAGAAACACTACAACCCACTGGACATGGTACTATGGTTTTAAACCAATATCATCGCGGAAATTACACATTTCACTATATAACGGGTACTCACGATTAACGCTTTTTATTTGCTGATATTTCGAATCAGTTGCATGGCTCGTAGTCTCGGCGAAACATCGAGAGTGCCCGTTATGTAGTGAAATGGTACTATGATCCTAGTTAAAGCCAACATATTCCCCGATGTTTCAATGATTATTCGTACTGATAAGGATTATTGGTAAGTCCAATGTTTTCAAACCATTCACAGGGTCTCTAGACGACCATCGACGGACTTCTTACGCGGTGTCCAAAAAAAATGTTCTCACGAAAATTTGCTACTAGCGATCACCCATCTGACTCCCGGCTGCGACATTGTTTACATTAGTCCCTCGTTTTTGATGGTTGGTTCGTAAGAATACATCGTAATGAGCGCAGATAAAATTTGTTAGAAACAAATATATATAAAATAACAAAATGCGTTACTGTCTATAATATTATGGTGTTATTTAAAACGTCGTGACGTCGTTTATGTATTTTACAACAAACTTTAAAACAGAACGAAGCTACCCTGGTACTGAAAACACATACCTAAATCAATTCCGAGATTCATACATGTATGTATTGGAAAAAATAATTGTCTAAATGTGTGTGTATATTATATTAATATTGAATGTGAGTAGCTCTTTGTTATTCCATTAATTTACTGTTACTTATGTCATTTTTCGTAAAATAACCGATCTTATTGGAGACCTTATGGCCAATGGCTTCAATGGTCGATTAGTTCGATTCCCTTACCGTTTACCCAACATTGGTATGTATCATTTACATTTGTGGATAAACTTCACATATCTGACGCTAGCATCTTTTATATAGTCTTAGTTTGTATACCTATCATTGTGCTTAACACATTCAGATAGAGGCGATGACCGCGGTACCTTGATTAATACTAGATGACGTCACGCCTTGTCCGTTAACCACTCCGGCGTACATTGTATCGGATTTTAATAAATTTTGGTTAAAACTAAGACGTCGCGTAAGTATCAAAACAATGATTGTTTATTTTTGGGCCAATGGTTTTTACAGAAATAAAATACTAGAAACTGTACCTTTTGTTATGTATATATAATTGGTCATTTTAGTTATGCGGAAGTATACGTAATTTATAATTAAAATATACATCGTCTACCTTAGTAGTAGTTAGTAGTACAATTAGCAAAGCCTATCTGATTAAAAGGACCCGTACACGACTCTGCACAGTATACAAGCATTTAGACAGGATGGAAAGTTATAATTTACAAAGATGATAGTGATGATTATAAAATAAATATTAAAAAAAAAGAACTAAGTTTAAATTACTAAAGTATTACATTTACAATAAAATACTTCACAACTTACAAGTTCTTTATGTATGGTGCTTTTATAATAGGTAAAGGAAGTATGGTAAGAATAATTTACAAACAGGTATTCAATTCACTATTGAACAAAACTAAGAGTGAATATTTTTATTTACCTGGTACGTGTTTTGGACCTCTAAGTATTATAAAACCAAAGTCCTCTGTCGTCTGTCTGTCTGTTCACGATAAACTAAAAAAGTACTGTACAGATTTTCTCACAGTTCTCAACAACAAGTAGAGTGATTCCTGAGGAAAATTTTTGGTAATAAGTTAAGTCATTTTAGTAAGTAAATTGGGCGAGAAATTAAATAGTTAAATTTAATATAGAAATTTAGTAGTCGTCGTACAATGTTTCTTATTGTTCGTTTTTACAACTAGGTAATGCATGTAAGATGTATGCAAGAAAAAAACTAGGTAAATATAAATTTTATTACCAGAACGAAGCTGGGCTCGGTCGCTAGTACGTTATATAGATACGAGAATAATAAGGAAAAAGCTAGAGAAAGTAAAGCATTTAAATTATCTATAAATGAGATTAACAATTCCACTGTTATTTCATGGTAGTGGGCTGACATATATTTATGACGTTGACGCCTATTAAGAACTGATTTTCAAACCTAGAGATTTCTATGCTTTTATAACACAGGAGTAGTAAACTACTAAGTATGTAGTCAAACTAACGGTAACGGGTCCTGTCCAAGGACGTTTTCTGTAATCAATTCCAAATAAGATTGAAATCCTATCCGAGGTTAGCCACTTGTGTGTTGCAACCTCCGATGGAACTTGAAATGTCTCAAGCAGGTAGAATTCTTGTACACAGCCTGTAAACGAAAGCACAGCTGCGTCAAATTTTGGCGTTACAATTGCCCTATAACGCTGTGTGTCACTGTATTTAAAGACAACGGTTTAAATCCTTCGATTATTTGACATTTTAAAATTATTACGTGATTAAAGAGCAAAATATTCTTTTGCAGAAGCTGCTATTAATTAATATAAACAATATGCCAGATTTATGTGCTCACAGAGCTAGCAGGAATAATTAAGCACATGTTCAATTTACCATATCCGACAGTTCACGAGCAGTATTTGTTAATGTAACAATGGCTAGAGAATTAGGTTTTTTTCCAATCCGTGCATTTAACTACATCTATTCATATTATGTCCGTTGATGTCATCCCGAACATTGTTGATGTAGCTATGGTCTGTAACAGCATTTTTTTATGTGAGAAGAGTAGCAAACGAGCATACAAACCACTTGATGTTTAGTCGCAACCCATAGACATCCACGTACAACCATAAATACGACTAAAATCCTATTTGAGCTAGAACTTAAATACGATGCTACTATTGAGGACTAAGTTAGTCGCCCCGGTTCAAAGTGTAGCCGGCAACCGCACCTCTCCAACCTAAATACAAATTATCCAACGATTATAAGGATGGCGGTGGTACCTCCTCGATTGAACTATAGTTATCTCATCTTGAAAATCACCTTGATATTAGTAGAGTGATACATGAAAAGTTATTCATTTATTTTATTTATTTATTAGATACACTATCGATTTATCACTATATGTATGTACATTGGTAATTATTTTAACAATTAATTTGGTTCAGTATGAATCGCCATTATACGTATATATGTAAATACAACATTCATAATTTTTACGAAGTGCAAGTGTTAGTGAACTCTAAGAGTGATAAAACGAAGAAAAAAGAAAAAAGACAAACATAAAAACAAAACAAAGTTAAATCAAAAGGCTGATGATTGTAAAGATATTAAATTCGCGTTAATTGATGTGTGGTAATTCAACATCCTTTACTGCAATAAGCAACTAGCATTACTGTACTCTGTTTTAGTACTTCCATCCAGTGAATTATACTCAGTCAATACCCGAATAACATGTATTGAGTACCCAATTGCAGTAGCTAAAAGCCGTACGTTTAGTTTCAAAGTTCAAAGTTTGTAACTATCATTTTGATCAACTTGGACACTACATACTTCGACGAATTAATGGATCCGATTTTGGGTTAATCGCGGAGAGTTTGACAAATGCAAATAACGGGCGTCAGCAAGTTTTTATGTTGTTCGCATAAAGGCCGATAAGCACAACATTGGGAGCAAAAGCGTGGGACGGCTATGACTTTGCCAATTAGGTACGCGTAGGTGTACTTCCAGCTTTTTGCTGTGCCATTGCTAGAGCAGACTAATGAGAATTCCGTTATTTGATTTGTTTTTATGTAACCTCCTGTTACATAATGTTAATACGATGTATCTCACGGCATAAAGCCAATTCCGGAGTATCATTGTGTGCTGACGACACAACGAACGATGATTACCAACTGCTTCATATGCAACAAAACCAACTCACTGATGCTTTGTGTTACCTGTGGTATTACCGTCAGTAATTTCAGGTATACTTTGTTGCTAAAGTGGACAGTAATCTGAACGTATAATCTAGAAACCTAGATAGGCTCATACAACAAACAGCACGTAACTTTCAAACCGAGCAGTTTCCCATGGTTAAACGACAGCTTAAATCATGGATAAATCCACAACAATTTAAGTGAAATCAGTTCTAAAACACGCATGATTCTACAGCTTCCTCGTTGAATTGTAATATAATGATACTTTACTGTTAGCGACACAGTTTTTTATGGCTATAATATGTTTAGAATCGGTGTCATTGTTGCAGGTTCCAGAAAGAATTGAGCTGTGTTCTCAACTTTCCAAATGCGATAATATGGAGCAGACCGGAGAAGCCGCTAAACCTCCGGACAAATCGGCGACGAAAAATTCCGACATCCAACGTACTGAAGTGAATGCGCTCAATATGGAAGTTGAAACGTTGAGGTGGCAACTTGCACAGGTATGTTAATGCGTCAGAGCTGTGAAATTAGCGATTCCTTTAATGTTCTGTTATTGGTGCACCAATATTTTGTTTATGCTGAAAATGTATGTTTGCATTGCATTGCATTGCGAACTGCTTTGCGAAAGGCCTGGTGATTTTAAAACTGTTTACATTCTCTATGCGTGTTATTGTTCACTTTATTGTTTGCCAATGTTACCGTGAATTATTTTCAGACTGAAGCAAACAGACAGATGCACATAGCTTTACTTAAGCAAATAGTGACTTTCCTGAATAGAGTCAAGGAGCATATAGAATGTCAAAAGAACGAGACAAAAAAAGATGTCTCTCCCGCCAGGGCATTGCCGAAGTCATTTAACCTTGTCGACTTGCCACGATCACGATCTGTTTTACATGTCAACAAGAATATCGAATACTCTATAAGTGCCACCAAAAAAATAAGTACAAGGAAAATCAGTAAATCGATTAGCAATGTCAACGGATATAAAGACTGCAGTGCCGTTTGGTAAGTAGAAATAAAGCTATAGGCGCATTGTGCATTATTTACATATTTTTATTGAAGAATATATCAAAGGTTAATTAATTATAATACTATATAAATATAAATAATACTATTCTGCTACATATTTGAAAACGATAGTTATTTGAAAATTCATTTAATTTCATTTTAAATTCACGTTATAAATTACATCACATACCAATCGTGATACATTATTCCCAAAAATATTTTAGCATAGAATATAATGAAATGTTCCTTCATTTCTAATAATTTAAAGATTTGAATTATCTTTATAATCGGTTTCTAACAGCAAATTAGTTAATTTATGAATTTTCCTTCTTAAATATTTATTTAACTATTATCTTAAAAAATATATCACAAATTGAGGACGTTGGCTAAAGTAACATTTATATTGTTTTACAGGAGTCAATCAAAAATGTCTTTAGTGCCCGAAAATGAGACTGGTCAAAAAATCTCTGAGGAGATGTCGAGATTAATTACTCTTGCCAATACAGTACTAAGCACAAAATTACCTGATCTTGCATGCGCTTGCGTCGAAAACGTGGATACCACCGCTATAAAACTAGACGAAGATATCGTAAAAGGCTCTGATTTACAAAACATGTCATCAAGTACTCTAAATTTAATAAGAGAAGACTCAAGTGACGCCATAAATGTAAACTGTAGTAACGTTACTTATAACACAACTATAAACAAACTTGAAAATGGAATGGACACAAATTTGGGTGACTTTACACAGTCCCTACCACCTATAATGTGTGATGTTGAACACACTATCAAGCTTTTTGATAAAGAAAACAACGAAAGGTGCGATATTGAATCGCCTATTGGTGTGTCACAGAATACTGTTGACAAAAGAAACGATTACAATGCCGTATCTAATTTCATTGAGGACGAGAGTGGGTTTTCGTCTATGAGTTCGTTCCAAGAAATCGGCATCCCAATCATTAGCATTATACCACCGTCACCTTGTAAAGAAGTTGGATACTTGGAAGAAATTCCAGACATTATCGAAGAAAACGAGAAATGGAAAAACAGCGCAATAGAAATCGAAAAACAGAATGTAAAAGTGTTTTGGGTTTAAATTTCGCCAGACATTGTACAAATTTTTATTTTTAAGTGTAACGACGTCCATTTCAATGGTACAACATGTTACTGAAGTAATGTACGTTTTGCTTGTCAGCAAATGATTACATTTGTGCTTGTTAATACTTGCTGTAGAATAAGGAAACTAACATAGCGACGTCGATTTCTATTTATGGAGTTAACTACTATGAAACTTACAATAAACTTTTTTACGCATAAACCACGTAGTTTTTGCTTTATAGTGAAGAAAATGAAACTTAACCATGATAAGCACAAATTATTGCGAGTGTGAGTAGGTAAATGACCTCACAATAGCGCGAACAACCTTGACATCTGAAGCAGATTTGATACGGTAACGTAGTTTCTCAGCGTGCCGATAAACTTAGTATCCTTAGGACATATCATAAATTAATGATATGTATTTAATACAATTATTATTATAAACATTTTATTATAGCTACAGTGGACCTGAAGCTTAGTATTGCATCTCAATGTTTCAGTATCTTAAATTGTAATAAGAATCAACGCTAAATAACATCAGCTTATTTTCATACATACAAACATTGAAATTTATATTCTAATTTTATCAGATCTTAAAACACTTTACTGGACATACGTCTTCTATTTATAGAAAGTTTTTGCCATAGTAATAGGGCGACACCAAATTTAAACAATTTCAAAAAGAACGGTCACTGAAACGTAACACAATAGTAACGCATTGCGTAAACACGAGTAGACATTAGAACAGTTATATTTGAAAGCTGCTGGAAATTGTTAAATAGTTTTTTTTGATATTGAAAAAATGGCAAACGTGCTTATAAGAGGCGTGATGTTAAATGGTCTTTGCAGCCCATGGACACCCACGTCCAACTTCAAATAGGACCAAAGTCCTGCTTAACGTCTTGCTGCTCCTGAGGACTGAGATGGTCGCCTCGCTTTCAAGTGTAGCCGGCATCTGCCGGCAACTGCATCTCTCTAACCGACCGGTGCTGCTTTACGGCAAATTATAAGGGCGGCGTTGGGAGTTCCTCCGTTGAAGTGTAGCTCTACCTACATTGAGATAATGAGATGAATTGTTTAAAAAGATAAGCATTTAAGAAATTGTATTGCCTGTTTTATCCGGAGATGCCCAGGTATGACGTTTCATGAAATCCTTGGTAAGTATTTTCTTTCCAATAAAATAAATTAAATGTTGTTAAAATATTGACTCTTTTACTGGAAACCTTATTCGCTGTCTATTATTCAAAATAATTTAAGAAAAATAATTGATGTCAATATAAAACAGTCAAAATAAAATCATGAAGAAAAATTTTTTGTGAACTGTATTTTTTGAAAATAATTTACAAAATTTTGTAAAAAAAGCAAGAGTATTTAAAAAGGCAAAATTTTAGTATTAATGGCAGACAATGATGTGGACGATAAAGCCAGCGGTGACGTTGGGTCCGAACAGAAACCGGAAGAGGTTCCGGAACCCGAGCCACCGAAGATCCCGGACGTCGAGCTGATAGTAGACGGTTTTGGGTTCATGCCGAAAGATCATGAATTACCCTCCAAGAGTCGAACATCGAACGTTTTCAAGAGACCCTCAAAGCCTATAAAGGACATCATGCTACCTACCGATGGAGAACCAACCAGCCCTTGCGCATCGAGTACTAACATCGACATAGTTCGAAGATACACTTGGAAAACTAAAAATAGGATGATTGTCCAGGTGATTTTTTTTATTCCACCGCCTATTTTTATTATCATGCGGAAGTTCGTAGCAAATAGACAATTCTACATTCCTACCTTTATATTAGGGTAGTGCTATAAATTAAATTCTAAACTGATATATGATATAAAATATTAGTTAGACATGTTGGCTTATTAAAGCAAACTTTTAATAGTTGCGAACCACATCGAGTCGATTGAACCAAAAGTGAGGTCGGTTATATGATTACCGTCGAAGATACATATGTATGAGCGTAGTCGTTCAATAGATCAAGCCACCCTCGGGTCTTATCCTCACCACCTCACCAGCCAGAGTTAGGTACCGCCCCCTAAAAAGTTTATATCATGTTTAATCATGTTAATAGCGACGGTAACGAAATATTATGGATTTATTATAATATGAGATTATCAAATTTTATGCTTATTTTAAATATTTATGCTCGCACTTAATATTCTTGGGTTCTTCATATAAGTGTGGAATTATATTAGATACACAAATTTCGCAATCTGAACTTATTATAACATCGTGAAGCGTATGCCATATATATTGCTAATGTAATGAACAAGGCGCTCGTGATATCAACCGATATCTTCCTTCAGGTAATAACGTACGGAGCTACCATTACATCGGTACAAGTTCCTGACAGGAAAGGGGTACCTGACGATGTCGTCGCTGGCTTCGATACCTTGGAAGGTAACGGTATTGTGATACAAGTAGATAATGTAGCTCTTGATTCAAAAAAGTACGACTAACGGTCGGCAAACAATGCCTTTGCTATACCCACGGGTTAATTGAATTGCGGTAAAGATTAATTATAGGTAATACAGTCTGGCAGACAAGTTTCGAGTAGGCATGTCACAAGACATGGAATGCTCGTGTAAGATATGCGCGAGTCAATAGAAATAAAATATGTTTTATTTGACGCATTTTTATAATAATAGATTTTTATAGTCGCGAAAGTTGAATATGCGTTTAGGTTACCCCCGTTGCGGGGGACATACGTTGTTCAAATAATCTAAAACACATATTACTTTATTTTAAGGTTGTGCCTAATTTTTCTTTATAACATGTACGTACTTTCCTTAGAATTGCTTACGCATGTACATAGTAAGTTTTGAACGTTTAAGATGACATTTTCTGTACATACGATTACTTAATAATATTTGTATTCAACAGAATACTTCCAACCAAGAAATCCATATTTCGGGGCTACAATAGGTCGGTATGCCAATGTCATACGGGATGGAACTATGGTGGTACGACCTTCAGGCAGAATGTACATGCTCTCAACTAACCGGAAGCACCATCATTACAATGGGGGATATGTTGGCTTTGATAAGGTGAGGGATATATTGCATTGATAGATTTCGTGTGGGATGAATAATGTTCATAGCATGAATAGTACAAGAATATAATCGATTTCACGGTAAATAGTATTGACCGTTAACGGATATAAACAATGAGGCCGAAATAGTATGAAAGTTTTATCTGAGGTCGGCAATATATGCTACTCCTGACAACAAATTTAAAAGACCATTAATTAACATATAGCATAATATATAGCATATTTCTTATAATATTTTTAATTATACGTTGACAATTATTTTGAACACATTCAGATATATACTTGAAAGTAAGCTCTATCAGTTTTGGTAAAAATACTTATCTTGTGAACTCAATTTTCCAGGTGAACTGGCGTTCCTACGTGAACGGAAACAAGGTGATAATGAGTCACGTGTCCGACCGCTTCCATCAGGGATATCCGGGCACTCTGATGGCGCAGGTCTCCTTCGAGGTCTCTTGTGACAACACTATCAAGATCGAAATGCGGTGCACAACTAGCGAGCCTACCATCGTCAACCTCAGCAACTCCCCCTATTTCAATCTTGCTGGACATGTAAGTATTTATAAAAAAAAAACATTTTTAACCGCTCCTGATAGCCTTCTTGAAACGAAATTACGTTAAGATAATTTTATACTTTTTAGAACAAAAGACAAAGTTGTTTATACTTGTTCATGTTCGTTTAGCTATATCTGTACAAGCGCGTATTACGCTCATTGAGGTATGTGGAAGCTCATGGGCTGCATCCATTTCTTAACATCAGATGGCCTCGTTTGCTACTCTTCACTTGAAAAATGGACATGTACTGGTAATAATTATACCAAATATACATATCTTATTATTTATGTTCGACGAGAATTAGAACCAGAAATAACCTACAAATAGATCGACATAGTGTCTTCGCCCTTCTTAGCTCAGAAGTTTGTCAAACTGAAATAGGAATCCATTATTTAGATTTCCAAATATATAGAAAAAAAGCGACTGTTGCACATACATTATTGTTTAAAAACTAAAATAAGTATAAATGTATAAACATATAATTTCCAGCACGCCGGATGCGAGCACATGTTCGATCACATTGTCACCATCAATGCCGACAAATATACTGTTGTGGATGAGGAAGGGGTGGTAACAGGTGAGTTGCAACGTCAGTGTAAAAAACCCTAAGATCCCTTTCCGCGAACGAAATTATACTATAAAGCGAGCGAACTTTCCGACCATCGACTGTGGCAGCACCATTGAATATTTCTGATTAATAGCAAAAGTGTAACGTCATGTACTGGTGAAGGTGAAGATAGGCATTACGTATTTCCAGGCTTAACATTTTGCTTTTCAAGTAGTAAAACATCATTATTCGACTTCAAGTAGGCCGCCTCTTCTATATTGAGTTGATTACTGATGTACAGTCAGCGGTGGTCACTTAACACCATGTGCTCTATTTGTTACTTCAATCAAATAAAAATTAGAAGTTCACTAAGACGTCCCTCCCCTGCTTCCTTCAATTATTAATGCTATAGCAAGATATAGCTTCCAGGACATGTTGTCATTGTCTGGAACTGTACTTGATAACTGGAGCGCTCGGGTCGTGTGTTTGTAATAAGTAAAAAAATACTGAAAAGAAACATCTTACTTTTGGGGTTTGAAATGTTCGAACGTAAATTTTAAGTATATCCTATGTTACTACAAATTGTTTTTGTACTCAAGGCTACAAATGTATACATTTATAGTTATTTGCTAAGCGATATCGTGTTACATTTCGATGTATGTGCGAGTGTGGTAGTTTTGTTTATGACAGCAGAATGGCGAACTGGTGGTTGTTATTGCATTTCACAATAGGGATTGCGTCCCATTCTTATTTTATGATAGAAAAAAATGGTTGTCTGTAAAGTTAGTTTACGGACGATAACTTTACGTGATAACTACATAAGGAAACATTGTTGAAAAATCATACTTTCATGAATTTAATTGAATTATTATTCCGGAATGGTCAATATTTTGTATAGTACAGAATGATTTTATTAACATTCAATTTTTTTTCGATAAACTAACAGTTATTTGCACTAGTTAATTCAAATATTTTTTTACTTATCAATTAACAATTTTTTACAAGTTATACACATGTGTGATATATAAATTTTCCAATCTGCGTTAGTCTGTTAAAGATAGGATCGAACGCTTAGGCCGATAGTATCTCTCTATTGCTTGTTTCAAGCTCTCGCTGCACGTTCAATTCAGGGGGAACGTGACACTTTTTCGTGCGTGCAGCTGGTGTACATCGATTTACAAGACTTCATCACCTCAAAATAAATGTTCACAAAAAAATTGTTTGCAGATAAATTGCAGGAAAAAAATGTTATGACATTTAGTTCGCCTTACTGTTCGGGTTTTGACTAATTTTAAATAAAAAATAAAAATACTGTCTTCCAGCCTTCATTTTTAAATTGACATAACTTTTTCGATTTATAGATAGATTGAAATATTACGAACCTAATATTAAATAAATCTTACTGCAATACATTAGTGAAAAGCTTAGTGAAGTCGTTTCAGCCGTTACTGAGATCAGCGCAACCTAATGCTCACACACGTTATTTCGCTTTTCTCAGGGCATTAGTCATGGGGAGGCCGGTAAGCGTGGCTATTTGGTTACACCAACGGGTAGGAGATCGACCGGGAGCCCTCTTCCCTTCTACCCTACCCATCACAACTAACTTGTCGATGTTGTCTGATTGTCGACGTGCGATGTGACCAAAATAGCCAAGGATTCTCTGATAGCAGATGGTCGACAGTCGGGCCTTTACACGAAGTTGTTCTAGGATGGACCTATTTGTTCTTTAGGCGGTCCATGGTATGGTATAGATTTGTGGATATAAAAGTGAAATGTTGACCGTTTTACTATAGTGTTCGCTCTTCGTGTTTTTGACCAAACACTGTCATTACTTCTCATTTTAAAATATAATAGCTTTTTAACCGTAATTACCTATGAATTGAAACTGTTACAACTTTTGTTAGGGTAAATCGATTTTACTGTAATAAAGAATAAGTGCTACCATAAGAAACAATTTTTCAGTCATTTCAATTCAGATCAGTAGTTTTGGTCACAATTGTTACGATTTGAAACTCGCAAACAAACAGACAGAAATCATGCTAACATTTATTGAAATTTCTATTGTTACTTATCATCAGTCCCATTATTATCAGTCCCTCAAACATTTTTTGCAAATATATGTATATACAGACACGCAAGACTTTTATTTTTATATATACATATATGCTCATTGATTGTGTCTTTCTATATTAACGAGTCCCTTAATCATTTGCTTTGCGTATACCACTCCATATGAAATGTTTTCAATCTTTGGAGAAGTCATTTACGATGGACGTAATCATTGTTTTACAGGCGAGAAGAAAGTAGTGGGTGGCACCGCATACGACTTCAGAGTACCAAGATTGCTGAGAGTTATGCTGCCCAAGATACCTCTGGGCGGCTACGACGTGAACTATTGCATCACGCAAGGCACCGAACAGGATCTGGCGTTTCAGGCTCGGTAAAGTATCATTTACTCATAACATATCATCATATATTTTAAACTAATACAATCATAAGTTAGAATTGGGATATATATATTTTACTATGTATGTACCGGATACTCAAGGTTTTTGAGTACCTAACTCACAACAAGTTGGAAATATCGGCATATATATTTATCATTTTTGGCTTCCAGTGTAAAATCATATAGAAAAGTCAATCATCACCGTCGGAAAATCATAATTATATAGCTTACTGCTTTACTGTCAACGAAGAAATATTGTGAAAATGTTTTTGATATAAACTTAAATCTTTACTTCTTTACATTGTTTAGGTTTATGAGTATCAACATTATTATTCCAGTGTCCTTCATCCGGGCACCGGGCGAGTTATTGAAGTGTATAGCAACCAGCCTGGCATGCAGTTTTATACCGGCAACCTGCTTCCAGATCCGGACCGGATAGTTGAGGTATACAACCTGTTTAAATATCAGCCTTATTATTAAAAGGAGTTAAGCACGTTTACTGTTACGTTTTGGTCAGTTTCTAACATTAGCAAATTTGATGGGCGCCGAATAAGATAGGAAAAGTGAGTAATTAATGTATATATATTTTATTATCTGCTATCTACCTATAAACAAAAATTAGTAGCCACTAAAATTGTTCGTAAGATGTTAATGAATCCATTTACACCACTGATCCTCTCCTAACCTGCAGTAAAGCAACTGTTATTCCTTTGTACAAAGCATCTCTACACGAAGCCTAGCACTATTTACTCTGTTTGATTAGATGTGGATGTCCATGGACTGCAGATACCATTTAGCCTCAGAGGGCCTGCAAGCTCGTTTTCTAATTTCCAACATAAAAAGCTGAACAGTTTTTTTTAAGTAAAAAACACCTCGTATCGTTTCATTTACACATAAAGCTACCATTTTAGGCCTTAGGACACAAAATATTTGCGGTCGTATTTAAGTGGACTTGTTTTATCCAAAGTGGTAGCGACTTATCATCAGAATAGCATGCTCGCATGTTGCTACTTCAATTTTAAAAATGGACGTCTTAATTTAACAGGGATGTATTAAATTATATTAAAATTATTACTGTTGTCGAGTAGTCGCAGCGCATAGACATCCACGTACAGCCACAAACACGTCTGAAATCCTATCTGAGCTTGAATTTAGTTACGTTGCTCCTCCTCCTGACTCCTGAGGACTAAGATGGTCCCCACGCTTCAAAGTGTAGCCGGCATCGCATTATGAAGGCGGCGGTGGTACCTCCCCGGTCGATCTATAGTTCTACAGCCTTTATACATGGAGCGTTCCAACGTTTATTTATTAAGATATTTTCCTATCGCCTTACAGTACCTTTACTTGTTAAGATACTATTTTACTTTTAATTTCCTATTAACGTACAGTATGGTGTAAGTTGCAATCTTCTTATTCTTTGTTGAAATACTTTTGATAGTGAATTAAAACGAGCGATATCAGGCTATATACTAACTTAATGCTCGCGATTTGCAAGTCATTCATTCTTATATAAAGGTGCATTTAATATTGCAAGGTAAATTTTTTGGAAAAAAACATAAAATACTACCTAGTAGGTACCAACGGATTGCATAATATTACAACATCTACAAGATATTGTGTTATCAAATGTTATATGTTATTGGCACGGGTCAGATGTAAGGCGGGCACTATTTTTATACAATATACACTTAATCATGAACAGTTTTAATTACATTTATATAAAGAACCGAGTCCATTACTCTACGATGATCTAATGTTTGCTCTAAACATGGTCCCAGGATTGTATTCGTGCTAAGTGAGCACTAAAACAGTCTTTGTTTAAACAAAATTTAGTCCATGATTCGGATGCAAATTTCGTTAATTATTTCTTCCTAGGCGATACTTCGCAAAGTGCTTCAGAGAGCTATCATGAAGCCTCGTGAACCTCAGCTACGATTCCGTGGGTATCAAGTGATTTCCGTCTATATCTTGTAAAATAGTTCGATGTATCATGAAACCTAGTGAAAGTTAGCTGCGATACCGTCTGTATCATTGGGTTCCCGCTGATATCTCGTAAAATGCTCCAAAGAGTTGTCTCATGAAGCCTCGTGAACGTTAGCTGCGATTCCGTGGGTCGGATTACCAACGGTGGCTACCCACGCACTTTATTATTTTTCGCCACTATTACTACCACAGTTAATTCTACCCACAAAACTCGCAGACCAGCATCATAATGTTTATGATGCTGCTCTGTGAGATGATACACCAATCTAAAGCATTTTACGAGTCAATGTTAGAGAAGAAATTGGTTATGAAAACCTGTTGCTAGCTCGCGGTCTATTCCTCCACTTTCATAAATGAACTCATAGATAGTGAGAAAGTTGATAAGTCAGCGATTAATCATTTTGTAAACTAATATACCTACCTATGGGATTTTTTTAAAACACGGAACCTTAAAATGTTCGTGCAATTTATTGTAATAGAATGCAAACCATTTATAGATATACGTCAGCTGAACGGTATGCCAAATGCCTACCACTAACACTTTCCCTGCGGCTACAACACTGCCGTGTAATTCTGGGCGCGACGCGCTTGCGGCTCCTGCACACCTGTGGTGTAGCGACAAATTTGAATGTGCGGACAAAAGTGCTGTTTTTACATCGGCGCTACAAGACTGGGGACGGTCATTACGTTTGTGAATTCGTAAATGATACACGGATGCTAGAAAATACAATATTTCAGTATTTTGTCAGCGTATCTTCGGTCTAATCGATTAAGCTCCAGTTTAGGGCCGCCTCCCGCTTTACTGACCCGATCATATATATCCGCGCCGCAAGGAAACTGTTCAATAATAAAACAAATCCATAAACAAGAACAGAGAATACAACAAAACAAATATAGCAGTGGTGACCAAAAGGCGGTCTCATCGCTACAGTAGCGATCTCTTCACCACAACCTTAAATTAGAGTCCAAACTTTGAACCTTTGTGTTGTATACGTTTTAAATAGTAATAGATACAAATAATCAAATTGTAACTATTCGCTGTTTGTACAAGAAAGGTATATGCGAAAACCTATTATCAGCAATCTCTAATAACACTATAGAACGCAAAACAATAGCTGTTGAAATTTTCGTCTGTTTGTCGGTTTGTCTTTTTGTCTGTGCATTTGTACGTGTCACTCTCTGAAAGTACATGACAACTTTTGCTATAGAAAGTTTGGAAATCTCAGCAATTTAATTCCATTGGAACGAAGTCATGAGCAGCAAGTACTTATAAATAATGATGTATGATTGAGCAGAAAAAGAAAAGAAACTTTCTTTTTAATGGCGGGAGTAAAGAACCATTAAGGACATGTGATGGTAATGGTCACTGCCGCCCATGGTATCTGTAACCAATTCCATGAAGAACAAGAGACCCACTTGAAGTCGATTACAGACGCGTTACTTAACCTGTAGACTAAGGTCACTTGAAATGTAAATGAGGTTTGGTTGACATATTTCTACCGAAACACGAGGAAGTTCCGTGCTAAAATTGGGTAAAGCTGTAAAGAATTACTTGTGTTTCGGTTAGAGAAATGCGGTTGCCGGCTACAATTTGAAGCGGGATGACCATCTTAGTCTTCAGGAGCGGTAATGTTTACGTTTGAACTTAGAAAGGATTTCAGTCGTGTTTGTGGTACGTGGATGTCTATGATCTGCGACTACTTAACATCAGGTGGTTTGCAGGCTCGTTTGTGACTAGCAGTTCTCACATAAAATAAAAGAAAAGTGTTAGGTTAAAATTGAACTTTAAATATGACTTAAATACACGAGGTTCTCAGTAATTAGCGCTTCATATATACACCAGTACAATATCTTGCTCACTGTTATCTCACTTGTGCTCTTTATTAACGTGAGTTCAGTAACTTCATGACAAACAAATAATAATAACATACATGTAGTTTCTGACTCGACTACTCAGAGGTTATTCATATTTGTCCTTGTCCATATTTAATTTTGTTTGACACGACCAGCAGTCAGGGTCTATCTATCTATCTAAGCTATCTTAGATAGATAGATAGACCCTGACTGTTGAGTCGAACTCGTCGATGCTATTCCTATCCAGGATAAATAGGACGGGTTGTTTCTATATTTGGACATAACAATATTTTGGCACGATAATTCGTTCACGTGGGCTGCAATTTGCGGATTTTCCCTGATATCCTGACAGCAAAAAGTTTCTATTGATTTGCATCTGTAACTCTCAGTTTACATAGTTTTTTTTATTGCAGTCTCATTGAAATGAATTGAACTTAGTGTTAAGTGAAGCTTATTGAAATATATTTGTGAAAACCGCGCTGAAATCTGTTAACCGTTTCTGAGATGAGCGCGCAGGAAGGTCCAGATAAACAAACAAATATTCTAACTATTCTTTTAGATTCTAATGCATTCATGAAAGGTCCTAATATTAGTTTACACAGGCTCCGTCTGGTTTGAGAACATATGGCCATGTATGAATAGTTCCAAAGTTTATTTATTTATTCATTTATTTATTGTAGACTGCGGGAGAGGAAGGCGAAGAGGAAGGTCTGGAGAGCAAAACTGAGTCTGAGGACGAAAGCGAGACGGAGAGCGAAGCGAGTGCAAGAGGCGAAGAGGCGGCAGAGGAAGGAAGCGAGGTGATGACTTCGTTATTTCAATTAAGTTAAAAAACGTTTTTCAATTCGATTATATTCGTAAAACTACAATCTACATTAATCATTACCCAATTCGATCAGTTTTTTACATATTTAGAATGATATATTTCTACTTCGGAATCATTTAAATTAAAAAAAAATACAACTCCTACCCCTATACCCTCAAACTTGAAATAGGGTGTCGATTTTTATACGAATTAAGTTTTAATTGCTATTTAGTGATGTGCCTATCAATATATACATAGAAAAATAAAAATACATTTGAAAGAAATCAGCGTCCTTAACAGAAGTCGATTTGTTTTAGTTAAAATTATTTAAAGCGCTTCATCAATACGTAGAGAGATTCAAGAGGAAAGGTTGAATATAAATACATGTAGTATAAAGCAGAGGAAAGACAGAAATTTCAAAGGTCTGTAAAATGGTGTCGTAGTGTGTTAATAAAACATAATATAAATATAAGTACACACATAAAGCCGTGGTCTAATCTCTAATAATATAGAGATGTAAATGAACTTTATATCTATAGCGTTTAACAATATAACATTGTTTATCAATAATTGTTATATTTATTTATACATATGTACCGTTATTTGGTGAAATGTGTAAACTAACGTGATGAGTCCGAATACAACATCTATAAATATTATAAAACAAAGTCCCTCGTCGTGTCTGTCTGTCTGTTCGCGATAAACTCAAAAAGAACTAGACGGATTTTCTCACAGTTTTGTACAACATGTAGGGTGATTTCTGAGGACGGTTTTGGTGCATAATAAGTTAAGTTATTATTTGTAAATGGGGCGAGAAATTAAATAATGTATGTATGCGTAGGTTGTTTCATATTGTGACAATGTATAAAATAAACGAGGACGTAGTCGCGGGTACGGCTAGTGTAGAAATATAATAAATAAATGTATTGTTAAAATTGAAGCATCCGTTTGTAATATCAAAATAGCTTTTTAATTAGTGCAAGTTAAAATATATAAGGTACTTATAACAAAAAGAATATACAAGAAGAGGGCTGGTTCATATATATTTATAAGAGTTAGACTGTCTGTCAATCTGTTTGTTTCGAGTATGATCGGCTTTTACGCGAGCAAATCTACTGAAAAAATGTAGTTCTATTATAGTAATATTTAATGTTTAGAGTTTAATGACCACATAATATGGTTAGCGAATATCGGCAACTTTATCTGGCATTTGTGGACTTATGTTGCTAACTAAACTTCGCACGTACGAGTACATACTTAGTAAATCTACGTCCTTTATCGTAGAGCATTTGAACTGACTTGTAGAAGTTGTTGAACTGCAAGACAGATCAAAATAATGCTCTTTTTCAATCCTAATGTGAATAAAATTTTACAATCCTCTCTCCATCTCTCTCTCTTCATTTCTCTCTCTCTCTCTCTCTCTACCTCTATCTTTACAATAGTCTTGTAACTAGGGTATAACAAGCATTTTTGTCCGCAACAAGATATATTTCGCAGTTTCTGTATTTTATTTTAAAATTAGCTGCGATCCATGGTCACTGCTTTCAAACCTAGCATCACCGCGTCACCACATCCGCATCCTCACTAAACTTGGGAAAGTACCATATCCGCTCTCATAATCCGCTATGACGTAACTCTTCTTTCTTTTCGAGAGTTTACTTGTCGGGTACAAGCGAAGCGACCATGTTAGTCCTCAGGAGTAATGTATTTACGTAAGAGGTAAGTTAGAACTTTACCAGTTTAAGGTTGTATGTGGATATTCATAGGTGCAGTGCAACTATGAATGATCGCTAATAGGACTATAGGATAAATAAATAAATAGACTGTATTTGAAGTTTATATCAAACTTATGGTCTGCATTGACATTAAAATCAGTTAGCTTGCACGCTCATTTGTTACTCTGTAACATAAAGCTAGAAGCGATTCACTTGGTGTTACGAGAATACCTACCAGACATAAGTATGTCCTCAAGACTTGAGGCCTTGGATGAAACGCTTCGAAAAAATTAATCTATTTTAGTATACTTTTGAATTTTGTGGGTGGTAGTTTGACCGGAGGTTCCACTGCCGCCCGCATAATCCGCTGTAAAGCAACTTGTGTTTCGGTTAGAGAGATGCAGTTGCCGGCTACACTTAAAAGGGTCTAACAAGTGTAACCATCTTCGTCCTCAAGATTAGGAGTAGCAACGCAAATAAGTACAATCTCAGATATCACATCAGTTCTGTCTGAGTTTGTGTCTGGATGTCCATTGGCTGCGGCTACTATTTAATACCGGGTGACTTGCATGCTCCATTGCTGCTTTCCTCACACAATATCATCATACCACACCACACCACACAAACACCACAATATATGTATATAGGTGGGAGAACTATAGTTCGACCTGGAAGGTACAACCGGCGCTCTCATAATCCGCCGTAAAACATTTCTTGTGTTTCGGATGGAGAGGTGCGGTTTGCGACTGTAATTTGAAGCGAGGCAACCTTAGTCCTCAAAAGTAGCAACATATCTACGTTCGAGCTCAGATAGGATTTCAGTCGTGTTTGTGGTTGCATGCGGATGTCTATGGACTGCGACTACTTAACATCAGGTGGGTTCCATGCTCGTTTGCTACTCTTCTGACATAAAAAAATAATGCAACCTCAAAGAACATAGTATCTTGAGAAATCTTTTATTACCGTATTGTAACAAGTTTCGCAAGGATTGGTCATGTATTTATTGTATATGAATATGTTTTAGGGCAAGAAGAGTTTCGGCTACGTTCCTTTAATGGGCAAGGACGGGACGTACTACAAGAAGCATGGCCTTTTCTGTTTGATGCCTCAAAATTATCCGGACGCTGTCAACCATGTTAGTAACATATGATTTTAATGTGACGATACTTTTAAAAGTTTAAGAGACCTGCAAATGCGACGCGAATATTCGTGTCTGTATTTTTTAGCCCGATTCGACCAAATAACACTATTTTCTAGAAAATATTTTGTTCGAACAAGCAAATCTAAATTTTGAACTGCTTCAAATGAATATGTTGCCAAATATAATATGTATAATATTTGAAGGTATAAACTCATTTAATAATGTGTTTTAGTTTTTGTAGCGTAATATATCAAATCTCCCGTATGTTAGTTAATGTTAGAACTTACGTAACAGAAAATAAAAGCTTATCGCAGTCCGTCATGGCAGAATATTTCACTATAGTTCCGAAATGCACTATAAATGTTGTATTCAAATTAGTTTTAAGTATAATTTGTTAATGTTTAACGTAGTATTATAAGAAATAGAGTTGTATTTTAGTAATAAAATTATAATTTATTTGTTGCAGAAAAACTTCCCAAACTCAGTTTTAAATCCGGGAGAGGTTTACGTGCACCGGATACAATATAAGTTTGGTTTACTCCTCGGCAAATACGTTTAAGTGTCAAATAAAAGAAAATGTCTAATAAAATAAGCGTCTGTTGTAATCCAAGTTTTATTTACCGTGTTTAATTAATTTAGGATGTAATTTGATGAGGAAATAGAATAGAATTTGATTTTTTTTTTTATGAAAGAGTAAGAAACGGGCGTGCAGGCCACCTGATGTTAAGTGGTTACTGCAGCCCATGGACAGCCACATCCAATCTCAAATAGAATAGCAGTTCTATTTAAGCATGTACGCGGATACGTTCCTACTCTTGAGGACTAAGATGGTCGCCTGCAATAATGTGTATCCGGCAAGCACATCTCCCCAACCGAAATGCAATACATGAATAACATGTTGCTTTACTGCCGGTTACAAGGGTGGCGGTGGTACCGCCCCGAGCGAGCTCTAACCGCTCTACCACCTTTAAAATATGATGAGGAAATAGTATACTTTTAGTTGCATAGGAGTTTAACATAAAGCTTAGAGTTAGAGAACACAGTAGGTTTAACCGTATACTATTAGTAAATAAATTTATTTGTTACGCTATTATAGTTATAGCAAATTTAAAATTTGAGAATAGACAATAAAATTTCAGTTCAGCGCTAATGTTAGTAAATTAACTATACTTAAAACTGATGTAAAAACAAAATTGTCCGAAGCATGCTCGTTTCGCCCATGTTAGTAAATTGTACGATAGATGGCGCTGCGGGTAGTATATTCAAACGGACAATCTGAGATATATTGCTCGTGTAGTATTGTATTGCACATTTATAGAAATGTTTAAACATGTCTATAGTTCCTAGCTTTTTTAAAGTATAAAATTGATATACTGTAAAGAAACGCGGCGAAGTGCTAGTTTTTGTAATAAGAAGACATTCAATATTGTTTTCAAAATGAATTCGTACGTCTATTTTAAACATTGTATCAATATTTCATTTTGTTTCTAGAATATTCCCAAATATATGTCAGTATATTGCTATACATATGATGGTAATTTAAAAATGACTGTTTTTTAATTCTCTTAACATGCTTCGTAAAACACCGATGTGTAGAACTTTGCCACTAGCGGTTACCCATCCAACTCCCAATTGAGTCCGACGTTGCTGAACTTTCCCGATTGCTTACTATCTACACAATTTACATAATCCAGCTTAAAATCCTAATTCACAACGCCACTTATATCCCATTTCATTCATCACCATCCAAATACTATTTATCATCAATCAAACAATTAATCCAAATACTATTTATCATTAATCAAACAATTAATGCAAATACTATTTATCATTAATCAAACATTTAATCCAAATACTATTTACCAATATTTGTTATATTGCTTCTTGTTTAGATGTTAAGAACTGATATAATATTAAGTAGTCACATAAACAGATACACAGACAGCCTCAAACATGAATTAACTTAAATCTGACTAAGATAATTGCCTTGCTTTTAAGCCAATAACCGCACCACTCTAACAGATAGACACAACAGATATACAAGGATTGCTACACAGCAAATTATGCGGGCAGATATGATGTGTACTTCCCTAGTTGAACTATACTTCTACCTCCTGTTAAAACTATATGTATTAAAATATAATGTTATTCTCTTAAATATTAAAAATAAACAAAATAAAAACGTCTGTTGTAAATACAAAACAACTGCGCTCATAACATTGCTTTCGCGATTATTTATCGTTATTTAGTTTTTCTACTACGGTCTATTTTTGGAAAGGGATCGCGAAGTAGGCCTAGGTAATATACCTATGGTAATATGATATCCAGATGCGTAACCTCGCTAAGGAATTTGCTTACAAAAGTAAGTACCTATGTAAACAGTATACTTCATAGATATGTGGTTGTGTTTATCGTCAATCGTCGGCCGATCGGATTAGTGGATCACGAGGGCAGATCAACTCGTATTTTTACGTTTACGAAATTGCTCGAAACTTTTAAGTACGTATTTATGTACTTTAATGTAGCCATCCACTTTTATACTTTCGCTTTTTTGTAGTATAGCGTTATTACGATAGCTAGTATTCCAGGTAATACAAAATAAATTTGATTATTTCACACACAATTCTACACACATACACAGTTTTCTAATGTGGTCTATATCCACCTTTCCAACTGCAAAGGGTCTGTGTTAGCGATATTTTCATC
Organism: Phocides pigmalion okeechobee; assembly: GCA_018251015.1. NCBI lineage: Eukaryota > Metazoa > Arthropoda > Insecta > Lepidoptera > Hesperiidae > Phocides > Phocides pigmalion. The sequence goes on from DWON01001270.1 coordinate 24,673, forward strand.
ATACAAATGCTAGCAAATAGCAACTCAATTTACAATAAATGTTATAAATATACGTAAGTTACAAAAATATTAAAGGAGAGTGGGTCTAATAAAAACAGAAAATAAAGTGGTCTACGAGCCAAAAAGTTTCGGGACCTGGGGCTCAAGGTCTCGTTTGGGTCAGGTCCTAGGCCTTCGTTACTTGTAGCTGTAAGTCATGTTTTCTAAATATCGATACTTGATGTGTCGAGAATATAATTGTCTTCGAACACTAATCATAATATAGATAGAGATGTCGTTAGTATTGGAGTATTTTACTATCGGTATTCATAATAATATTGTAACTACTTTTTGATGTCATAATAGTATTCAAAAGTGGTAGAAGTATAGTTTGACCGCTTAGGTACCGCCGCCCTCATAATCCATCGAATTACTTGTGTTTCTGACGGAGAGGTGCGATTGCCGGCTACACTTTGAAGCTTGGTTTGTGCTCAGATAGGATTTCCGCCGTGTTTGTGGCTGTACGTGGATGCTTACGGGCTGCGACTTACTTAACATCAGGTGGTTTGCATGATCGTTTGCTACTCTTCTCAGATATAAAAAAGTATTAATAAAAGTGACATATAAAGATCGATATATGCCAGGTGGCAGAACAATACTTAAATCGGATAGGTACACA
>DWON01001271.1:0-25319 GCA_018251015.1 Phocides pigmalion okeechobee
GCCGCACCCCGCCGCACTACACCGCACTACGCCGCACTACGCCGCACTACGCCGCCCTACGCCGCACTACACCGCACTACGCCGCACTACGCCGCACTACGCCGCACTACGCCGCACTACGCCGCACTACGCCGCACTACGCTGCTCTAAGCCGCACCATACACCACGATGCGATACGACACGCCGTTACTCGTCACGGTACGGCACAATATGACGAGACACGGACACACTACATTACGTAGACATAAATATATTACGATACGATCTAACAATACACTTCGAAACGACGCTACAGAACACGGAGCGACACAACGTGACATGGTGCGACACTTCGCAACATGGATAGACTACACTACATACAAATACTACATCACACGATACAATACCATGTGATACAACACGCGGCAACTAGTTTCGACACTATACCATATCACGTGAAAGGATGCAACACGAAACGATGCGACTTGTTGCCACAAAAACATTACGTTACATCATACCACACGTCAAGATGCGACACGCTACGATACAAGCCGATATGATACTACACAAAAAAACACGGACTCACTACACTAAACTACCTGGACGTAGTGCGTCAATCAATACTATATTACAAAATAAATCACGATACTATACGACATGCAATGCAAATGTGTGTCCTATTGTTTGTATGTAAAACGCATACAATAGCTCACACAGACATAAAGACAAGTACACAAACATCTAGACTAAACTAAATATCTAAAGTTATCACCAAATTTGTTGCCATCATGGAGTCCAGATCAATACGTCATTTTTTTATTATGAAAGAGTAAGAAACGGGCATGCAGGCCACCTGATATCAAGTGGTCACTGCAGCCCATGGACAACCAATCTCAAATAGAACAGAAGTTCTATGTAAGGATGGACGCAGATGCGTTCCTGACTTGAGGACTAAGATGGTCGCCTCCAATAATGTGTATCCGGCAACCACACCTCCCCAACCGAAACACAATACATGAAGAACATTATGCTTTACGGCGGGTTATGAGGGTGGCGGTGGTGTCGCCCCGGGCGAGCTCTGACGGCTCTACCACCTTTCAAATTATTTTCAATTGTCATCATTATTCAAATTCATATTCAAATATTTTATTTCATTATAAGATTTAGATATATGAGTAGGTATTTGGATATGCTGCATTGCACCATAATGTAACTTAATATACGAATGCTGAAGACTTTTCATGTGGGATCCATATCAGTTGTTTCTCTCAATCAGCGCTCATCTTTTAAAATCAAAATTAAACTAATATTTTGTTTCCTTATAAGGTATTTACATACACTTAATGAATGTCAAGGATACAATATAAAAACAGTACATCAGCTTTGAGCGCCTGTTAGCAGATGTGGACCGAGAGAAAAAGCCGGCAGAAAACCTCTCAGCACTCTTATAGTTGTAATATAATTTTACTTGTTCCTATCTAGACCCCTCCATCAGGCTACGGAGGCCCAGGGGTTCTGGACGAGCTGGTGTACTCCGGCGCGGGGTCTGGGTGTCGGGATGACGATGAAGACGCTTGTGTGCTGCCGGACGCAGGGTCTGGAGACGACCTCATCACTCCAGTGTACGTCCCGTCTACCAGACGACCGCCTTCGAAGGCTTATAAGGTATTTTAAGGTTTACACGGGCTTCAAGATGACAAAAGTATTGTTTTACATAAATATTACGAGAATTGAAAATAAAGACGCTTATTTACTCTTCTCGTAATATTGACCGGTGATGCCGGTGACAAGAGGGCTACTCATTTCTCGGGAAGAAATTTGCGATCGCTTCGATTGCTAATAATTTTAATCTGTTTATGCTTGTAGCCTTTTTGTACTTAGTTTTACTTGAGTTTATTTAATTTTAAGGTATTCCACGTCATGTAAAAATTTCAGTGACTCGAAAATTTTAGTAATGCAATAGAATTTGTCAAATGTTTGCAGGGTGACACGAGCGGCAAGCTGGTGAAGCCGTGCGATGACGAGGACTGCATCGAGGGGTCAGGGTCCAGCGGAGAAGACATCACTGAACCGGAACATCCTATGACTACGTAAGTATTTTATGTGAGAAGGAGAAGAGGCGTGCAGTCCACCTGATGTTAGGCAGTAACTACAGCCCATCGAAATATACATATAAGGTTACTTTTGTACTTGATAATATGCATTAAAAGGTGGTTTAATTATAATAAAAGACTAAACTAAACAATCTAAACGAAGTCCGTACCCACGCGGCATGGTGCCAGGAATGCAACGCGGGAGGCGCATTACTGCGTTGAATAGCATTTCTCTGTGCAAGATATGAACTAGTCCTTTTGTCATCAGCACCGATGATCAAACGTGGATTCAATTTAAAAAAAATCCTTAATATCAATTAATAAAAAAAAACAAAAATAAAAAATGTCTTATAAAAAAATCCAAATTTAATAATTATTAAATTCATTAAATTAATTATAAAACAATCAGTATCGAAATTATCAAGAAGTGAATGTATATTTTCTTATTAATTATGTATATGTACTGAATATATATAATATGTAATACTCGTGTAAACATGAACAATCAACAATAACTATGATTCTCTTCTATTTTAATACACATACCTAAATGTGTACAGTTTGATCAATCGTCAAATAAATTGATATACGAACTCTACAACTTGCAGTTCGGGTGCGAGCAGCACCCACAGCATGACGTCACCGACCATGTCCATAATATCGACGGAGCACGTGGACAAGAGCCTCCCGGGGTCCACGGCGGGCTCCACGGACGTGGCCTCCAGCTCCGGGGCGGACACGCGCACGACGCCGCTGGACCACGGGAACATGCACGCCGGCACCGTCGACGCCGCCACCGCCTCCGACAAGCGCACCACGCCGAGTATAGGTTACTCATTCTTTCTTCTGGTTCTATTTTTTTTTTTAAAGAATCTACTTTGAATAAAAATATTTTGATTGTTCTGTTCATTTAGAAAAGGAGTATTTTTTTAATTTAATTTATTCCCATCATCTTTTGGCAAAGGGAGATCTCCGTCCAGGCGAGTTGATGTGCCTGTGGAGCGGCCGTGCTCCATTAGTCTCATTTCGGAGTTTTGTATATATGCCAGGTATTTAGAAATCTTCGATAGCGTGATTCAGGATCGTGTTGCGCCATCTCTTGACGAGTAGCGGAAAGTCGCCACAATCTTCTCTGTAGAGTTTTTGTTACTTATTGATTCTGCTAACTATTATTTGGTTTACTAAAGTTAATCTGTTATACTACGCAATTAATAAGAACAAACAGTTATTTGCATGTAAACGATTTCTAAATTAGACTCCTTTAAATAAAAGTTACATTCAAAACAGTTAATTTATAATTAAGTTAATGGTCAAACGGGCTTAAAATGGTGTTTTTTTTATTACTAAAGCACTTTAAATTTACGCTTCGTGTGATTTGCATTCTATATTAACGAAAATAATGAATTTATGTCACGTTTTTCCAAGATCATTAAATATTCCATGTTAACAATTTAATCCATGTTCATAACTGGTAAATATGGGAGATAGTTCTCCCATCTTTACCAGTTCGACCGGGGAGGTACTACCGCCGCCCTCATAATCCGCCGTAAAGCATTAATTGTATTTCGTTTGGAGAGGTCCGGTTGCCGGCTACAGTTTGAAGCGAGGCGACCATCTTAGTCCTCAGGAGTAGGAACGTATCTACGTTCGAGCTCAGATAGGATTTCGGTCGTGTTTGTACGTGGATGTCTATGGGCTGCGACTACTTAGCATCAGGTGGTTTACATGCGTTTGCTACTCTTTCACTTAAAAATTACGAATTACAAGTAACAAAAAACAGTAACATTGAATAAATGTAATGATATCATTACAATCAAATTGAAATTTAATTTTCCTTAAGAATGCAAATAAACTTGGAACAGTCATATAATAATTTTCGCAATGTTCAGTTTATTTATCGATACTATAAATATTGCATTTTCGTAACCTTGCGGTACTCGAATACTGTCGAAGGTTATTTAAATATCATCTATTGACTTTGCAAAATTTACCTTAGAACTAATGACGCTCAGATTAGCAATTGAAAATAATCGTCATTCTCTTAAATAACATATATATGTATATGAATACTCAATAGAGATGAAGCTGACCGTAAAATCCTTAAAATTTTACATATAGGTTTTTGATACAGAACATTCAAAAAATAATTTTGGACATCTCTAGGGGAAAAAAAAACAGCCGAAAGTCGATCGACGCCGTCGGTGACAAGAGGACTGAAGTATATCTCGCACAGATTGTGATCGTTATTCAACGCGGGAATGCGGCTATCGCTCTTGGCACCGTGCCGCATGGTCACGGACTCCCTTTAGATTGTTTAGGTTAGGGTTTTATTATTATTTATTTTAAGATGAATGTTATTAAAATAAATAAAAAAACGGATTAGTTGAAAGTTATTATATCGCATCTTTGGGAGCGAGGCCGCGTGCAAAAACTAGTTGTATTATATTTACGTAAATTTTAGTTTGATTGTTAGAATTTTCGGTGCGTACTCCAAGATTTTTGAGGTCGAAATCATCGAGAATACATTTTTTATCTACTCTAACCTCGCGTAAATTACGAAATTGTATTCGTATTCATTCCATTCGCATGTTCGAATTACGTGATCATTATACGTTCTAACACCTCTTAATCAGGGCCGTGTACGAATCGCCAAAGAAACCTGACCTTCTTTTTTACGTCGGAACGCGAGTAATGGGTGCACATTTCGGATTGTTTCTTCGATTTGTATTGCTGTATTTTTTGTATCTGTTATTTCATTTGGCGCTTGGTTGTTTGATACTTGGTTGGCAAGTAGCTTGCTGTTGTTTGATGTTGCGCTTTACTAATGCTAGCAGATTAGGATTGATTCTGTGAAATAATTTTAATTTCTGCTTAAAGGTGGAAGAACTATGGCTCGACCGGGGAGGTACCACCGCCGCCCTCTAATTCGCTGTAAAGCACTTGTGTTTCGGTTGGAGAGGTGCGGTTACCGGCACTTTGAAGCGGCCATCTTAGTCTTCAGGAATAGCAACTTATTTACATTCGAGCTCAGGTAGGTTTTCCGTCGCGTTTGTGGTTGTACGTGGATGTCTATGGGCTGCGACTACTTATCATCAGGTGGTTTGCATGACATTACTACTCTTCTCATATATATCCATCTGTATCTACTCATGAATATTTTACAATTTAAGTTAGTACTTAACTTATTTTTTTTTATATTTCCCTAACCCCTTTATTTTAAGTTTTGTACCTTTTCCTTTAAAAGGGATGTTGAGAATCGCAGTGTCCTTCTAAGGGTTCCGTACATATTCATTTTGATTTATGGGTTTCTAAATAGATCACAGCATTTGTAGTATAGATACCAGGCACGATGGAGTACGGTGAAGCAGTCGCCTGCATTGATGTAACTATAAATAAATAATCGACTTAATAGGAATGCTTAGTTTCTTCAATTACACTATATAATTGCACTTAATTATACGATAAAAACATTAATCACAATATAGCATTGTAACTTTTTATGACATAGTTGTTATGTGGCTTTTTATCCTACCTATTTAGATTGTAAATCTTTAGCTTAAAATGCATTTAACAGAACATGAAAATTATATTTCTTAATCTTTTCATGTTTAAAATACGTTAAATACTACTTTTCAATTAAAAAATACGTTTTATGTTAAACTACTATACAGCACACAGGCCCCAATAAACAGCAATTAAAAAAATCAATCGTATATATATCGTATAAATAAATCGTAAGTACCCGTTATATAGTAAAAGTTATTCAAACTCAAATTCAAATATTTTATTCCATTGTAAGGTATTTACATACACTTAATGAACGTCAAGGGTACAATGTAAAATCAGTACATTGGCTTTGAGCGCCAGTTGGCTAAGGTTGACCGGGAGAAAAAAGCCGGCGCAAAAAAACTATGATATAAAATAATTCCAATTAGCACAAATATGATAACCTTTGCTACAAAAAATGAGTAACTAAGTATCCTGCGAATTCTAGGGGAACAAAATTTTGAAAAAAATCAAATAATTTGGGGTTGCTCAATCTCTACAACGACTGACTAGACAATAGATGACAATCTTCAAACATCCGAACTGTTTTCTCTAATCATAGCTGAGAACACAATCAGGGCACCTATAAACAAAAAAACCAAATCGAAATTTTTCATTCATTTTAGACCAATAATGCCAGACGGACGCACAGATACAAGCATTAGACTTATAAAATCGGCCTTTTTTTACGACGCAGGTCCAAAACAGCAGTCTATTTAGTAACCTCATCTGCTATAGGCCTTAGGACTTATAAATTTAATTTCCATTTATGAATTAGAATTAGTTTTACATAAAGTATAGGATATATTAATAGGCCATGTGGCGCTATTGGAAACAACATAATTAATATTATTGTATGTAGTTATGCATACAATAATATTAATAGGTGACCATTTATTTTTTATTCAAAATGGGACAACGTGACAACGAGACAACGTGACAAAGGGTTATTTGACCTTATTTAGTAGAGCCGGTTCATAACGGCAAAGGTTAGTTTCCTTTATGCCCACGTTCTCGACCAAAAGAAAAACATTTAACTAAATAAATTATATCTTATTTATCGAAAAATATTTATTAAAAAAGTTGCGAACAAAAATGTTCAATTATATTATAAATAATGTTTTTTAGACTTATAGCACCACACTAGGATTCCCTAGTTCGTGGGTGCCATGGACACAAAGACGAATACAGAGCCAGAACCCAGACTCAGAAAAGAAATTAAAATTCACCATTTCGGTGTTAGTCCAGTCGGGAATCAAACTCGGAACCTGCGTATCAGATCGGTATAGTTACGGTAGCACCAAACTGGTCATCATTATTATTTTCATCACAGAAACAAATTTCTTTTAAAACAGCGCGGTTTGAGAAAACGGGACCATTTTATGCCGCGAGATTCGTCACGTGAACACCGTGACGCAGAACCTACGGGACGCTCCCGTTTATAACGGGACACATGGTCACTTTATCTATAACGCATATCATTTACAAATTTTAATATTAAACAGAAGGGCATATTGCTAATCGTTGCATAAATAATCCTTGGATCTGATGTCGCATAAAAACATAATTAATATTTATTAGAAAAAATATAATGACGGTATTATTATAAGGAGTCGATTTTGACATAATGATAATTATATCTACCGGCATACGTAGTGGAATAATACTAACAAAATAAAAAATATATTTCAATCGTCATACAAGGCAATTAATTGAAAAGATTAGTTTGCAGTTGATTCCATTCATATTGCTATGTAACGAGTACTCACGATTAACGATTTTTAATTGCGGAAATTTCGAACCATTGCAAGGCTCGTGGTCACGGCTAAACCTCGACCGGTGGCTAACAGGTGATCTTCACGCTATTAATTTATATTTTTTTACGATTTTAAACTAATATTATGGCGGAATTAATACATTTTATTATAAAACGGGTACTCACGATTTTTTTTTTTTTTTAATTGTCGATATTTCTATATATTATAATTATAAAAATTTGATGATTATTTTTTTTTGTTTACAAGTTACACATGATCAAAATTTGCATGTTTGAAGAACTACTAGGTAAGGGATTTGAAAATCAAACAACAAACAACTTTGGCATTCATTAAGTGTATGTAAATACTTTATAATTAAATGTTTGAATATGAATTAGACAAGAAAATTTATGGTTCTAAAAGTTGAATTTTATTTGCATAATGAAGTTTTTTTTGGAAAAAATGGAGCAAAACTGCAGTCGATAGAAAACCAATCCTATATTCAGATATAAAGATGAATCGTAAAAGTTGAGATAAAATTTATGCAGGAAGCCAAACTTGGCTCTGGTCACTGCCAAGTTGGGATTTATTACGGGGCCCGACCTGCCAGTATATATCTTTTCTTATTAATATCATGTTCGGACATGAAGCATGCATACACAACTTGCGTTAGTGGCAAACGATAGACAAAGTGAAGCAATGTCTAGCGCGGTCAAGATTTGGATGGGTGACCGCGAGTGGTAAAATTTTAGTCACAGATTTCGGCTTCTTAGCTCCGATTATTATCGATAGATGATAGTCGATAAACTTTTTCAGTGGTCTTAGGGTTATTTAAAAATATCTAACAAACGGGTTACATTAATACTCATTGAAGCATGATAGAATATGGTCCTAGGTTCTCCAATTTATGGACCGGAGCAGGTCATAAAAAAGTACTATCATGACATTTTTTGAAAAATTAGTGCTCTGAACAGTCGCATAGAAAGGGTATTTAAATTTTTTTCGCTAGCTTTTTATATTTTAAAATCCACTTGGTCGTATTTCTTGATTAAGTACAGCATACTATAATAGAGTATAAAAATGCGATATATTTCATTTTTAGGTCACTTATTGCATAAAATAATATATGTAATTTATTCTGACTGTATAAAAAAGTATTTTAATGCGTCATTAAGTTTTTGACATACATTTCTTAAAATATTATATTCAATTTTGGTATAAATTCATGTATTACTCCCATTAATACGATGTTTACCATACTTATAAATACATTATTAAATATACAAGAAAATGCGTTACTCATAATCCTATTAATAGTATAAATGTTAAGTTATATATAAAGATAAGCTTGTTTCACAGTATTAAGTTCTCAGACTAAATTGTGGAGAAGTTAGAAGTCTGTTTAATAATTATAACACATTATTTCTTTTGTAAAACGTATACCTGCTTCTACTGGACGCAATTTTATAAAATTAGCTTTGCAAACGACTGCAGCGCCACCTATCGGGGCGAATAGTCAATCAAATCTATTTAACCATACACAAATTTTTATCAAAATCGGTTCAACCATTGTGTCGGTATCCAATGGCATACATACGGACAGAATAATAATATTTAAATATGCTGTTAAGATATACATTTTTAGAAATAAAAAATAAAGACAAAGTGTATATGAAAAGATTCGTCATCATTTTATGTATAAAATTCCCATACATTAAAATATACCCAAACGCTTCAGAATGTCATAAGTACATTAAAATTTTACAGTCGTATGATAATTACAAAATTCTGTATATGACAGTACCTACTGCACAACCCCACAAGCGTGGAGTTTTCCGGGGTTTAAACTTGGCGAGTGTAATTAAATCGGCGACGTTACATCAGGCTAACTCGATTCCACAAGAGACATCCTGAGTTGAGCAAAATTTAATTTGACTCCAATCTGTATAATTGGGCAACGCAGCCCTTATCAGGAAAACTGGGTTTACAGACTAACAGTGGTCGGAACGCCACGTCGAAAATATAGATAATGGGAAGAGAGAAGAAAATGGGAAGGACTGACAGATCCAGAGATCAACACACAGATGAATCCACTGAACCTAGAGTCCTTAAATTGTTCAGATGTATTCTTTATAAAGCGTATGTGAATACCAAGAAAGGAATTTAAGAAAGTACAACCTTAAGAAATTTCGTAATATCAACTTCTGTGCAAGCAAAGCTACGGATAAAAACTAGTATAGAATAAAGTACTATTATGAAAATATTTATCTATTAGAAGTTCCCCACTCAGGTGGCTTGATAACCTGATAAGGATAGCGGACAACCGATGGATGCAGAGGGCACAGAACCGGTATGAGTGGCGCTATATTGGGAAGGCATGTGTCAAGTTGACGCGTAAACACTAATAGATGGATACAAATATCAAAAAGATTACAGATATAATGATAAACAGAAATAAATAAATCAGCTTATGGTTGGGGGGGCCACTCACCTCAATACTCCCGCATATGAACTCAGGGAGGAGGGAGTAGCTGAAAAACAACTAACCATAGAATTAAATTCTTGTGGTGGTTTAGGCTGCGCCGCTTTCTTTTGCCTTTTATGTTTTGATCTGTTTTTCAATTTACTTTTGTTGAATTACTTAATTAGTTTATTATAGTTTTAAGATTCTGTATATTTGAGGCATTAAATAAGTTTATTATTATTATTATTATTATTATAAAACGATTATGGTTATCCTGTGGGTTTTATAAGATGTCCATGGACGGCAGGCAGTGACCATCAGACGAACAGAATTCGAGTAATTACGTATTATTAGTAGCAATATTGCTTATAATTTATATCACAAACGTTATTCGTATGAAGCGTCTTAAAACCTTGCGCAAACGCTTTCGAAATGTGCTGCGTACAATACTTTACTTTAACCACCCACACAGAATCTAGCAAGAAGATACACGTTCCCGCAAAGTTGTCTCTCCCACAAAAACAACGCATGCCATTCTCACCTTTATCCCTTGAGCGTAGAGCCGCGAATTGGCTGCGCACAATCCTCAAGCTCGTGTTGCCACGTTACCCATTGTAGTCAAGTTGGTTTTGTATTACTGTACATAATTTATAGGCACAATGAAGATGTAATTTTACGATTATCGTCTCCATAATGGGACATTTTGCTACTGATTGGGTTTCAAACGTCTTTAATGTATCGTCACTAATTGAAAACGAGGATAATTGGCGTTATGTGGCAACAGAAGTCGGTATCACTAGCACGTGTACCCGATTCCGCTTGCGTTTATGGGAATGACGTCACTTTATTAATTTTGCTTTCGACTTTCAACCAAAAACTGTAACGAGGATTGGGTTCAGATTGAAGGCCGCGTTTTAATACTCCACCATTCATATTAAATATTATAAATTTCGAATCGGTGGCAGGTCGGTCAGTGTACCCTATGACATTCTCATAAATAAATGTTCTGTGAATATATTTAAAGATATGTGATTTTAAAATACAATAAATAATAGTAATCCAATACTGTTGTTAAGTTTTGTCCTTAAACTTAAGTTTAGACCGTAAGTAATTTAGAATTTAAACATCCAGCAATTGTGTACAATTTTACCTTAAAATGCAGATTAAGTTGGTCAACAAGAATTGTCGTTCAATTCACCTTAAGGCCATAGCCACTAAATACAGAAAGAACCAGCTTTAGTATTTGCAGCAGGAGCACCTATGAGTATGTATGTATTACCCTTACAAAACTACTGTCATAATACCATATTTTTATAACATAGACATAACTACTTTTTCACTAAACGGAAATATTAAACTCTTAATGTCCACATGATGGACCTTTACCACCCCTGGACATCTGTCACCAGTCCATATGAAATAGGAGACACACCAGACAACAGATGCATTACTACCCTCGAGGAATAAAATGATCATAAGTAAATGAACATGCAGAGCCAGGAACTGACTCTCAAAAATGCTTCACGCTAGAAATGGGTGTGTCGGCGATACTTGTATATGCGATCGTCAATGTCGTGAAAAATATAATTATTTTTGAAAATGACTACATTTGCAAGAATTACAGACAAACTTATTAACAAAAATATTGCTATTGCAGAGAAAATTGGTTTGTGAATGGTATTATTAACTACGTAGCCGCAGGTGTAGGCAAAATGCTTGAAGGTTTATTAGGACATGCTGAAGGAGATCCAGTCCTACAACTCGAATATTATTATTACGAAACCTTTGTTATTGCATGAAATAAGCTTGATAGAGTAAAGCTTTATACACATAATTTTAATATGTACTTTATCCTACTTTTAACATTCATTATAGTTACTTTTATTAAGTACATAGTATATTTTATTACTTTATATTTTTATGTTGCGTAAAAGTAAACGTAAAAGAGCGTGCTATTCATCAGATATTAAATGTTCTCTCCAGACCAAAAACATCTACATCCAATTACAAAAAAAATATTAAAGTCGTGCATATTATATGCGTTACCACCGAGATTGACGCACAATACCCTACAATAACACTAGATCTACTTTACCACAAGCTATGAGGGTCGAGGAAATACCGCCACTTTCGAGCTGTAGGTGGAAGAACTACACCTTGCTAAAGTTAAGCTAAGTATAAACATTATTCCCATATTTTTTAAAAGATGTTATGAATACATTAACTCTATTAATAGAGAGAGATTAAAAGCAAAATAGGCAAATGTTAAAGCTAAGAACGAAGAAGAATTAAGTTTAGTAGAAAATACATTTCTCATAAATTGTTTCCAATAACAAGGGCAAATCTCAATAAAATTAACTTTCGAAACTCCAACCAAAACATTTCGCCCCATACCCAATCAATGAGTATTAAAAACAAGTGATAAAACCAAACGTGCGGCCGTAAAACCACGGAACGTAAAGTTAAACGAAAAAGGCGCACAAAACTTTCCTCCTCCAAAGCCTTGAAAGTTAATAAAAATCGGTCCCAAATGACTACGGCAAACTTCGCCGTAAACAGACCGATACTCTGCCGATACTGTAAAAAAACACCCCCCACCCCCTATAAACAAGGAGAGAGAAAAAGTAATTTGTCAAGCAAATCCTCCAGGTCCCCATTTAGTCCGCAAAGAGGAAAGTCAGAAAGAAATAGCAACAGATTGCACGACAGAGACAGATTCTGCAGGGTTGTCTGGTGTCCTGATTTATGATGAATGCCCCATTAATGATTAATGGATGCTTTTACACGAGAGATTAAATTCGCTAAGAGGCGATAATATCCTTTTAGATTGTAAGTAGAGACGGAATTAACAGACGGAGATACAAAAAGGTTCAGATTTTGAATAAATATTAATGTCATGGAAATGTTTGCAAATGACAACGTTTCTCGTTAATCCTTAAAGCATATTTAAAACGTAGCTGAGAGACTTAAACTACGTTCAGCTTTCTCTTTTACAAAATTATAAATGAATAAAACTGATCTGCATATTAAAACACAATTTAAAGGTATTTCAATTACGTATTTTACAAGTCCATTAATTAATAACAGCCTTATTTATATTACGAAAATGTTTAATGCTAACAAAGCATATATCTCTATTAAAACATCATTAATACGAATCTATATTTATTAAACTTAATTATTAAATATAAAAAAATATTTTACTTAAGAACTCTCAAGTTTTCCATGAAGTAATAAATTATATTCAGTAAAGAAACGATTACAAAGGGGAGTGTATTAAGATACTGATATTGGAACGCATAACAGATGATCAGTCACACTTAATGTCGCTGAGCTCCCTATTATCAAATTATGCGCGTTAAATATTTGTCATCTCGAAATAAAAACAGAGCGATACAGAAGCGGGGCCAGATATCGGTCCAAGTCCCCTTGCCGTCAATTACTGTGATTAATGAAGCCTCTGAATATTGAAACGTTTATTCGACCAGCGCAAAAGTATTATATTACTTGGTAAAGTGGCGTAACGTTCCCACCTCTCGGCATCAACTTTTAATAAAGTCGGCCCAAAAATTACACCTTGTGGAACCCCCGTCGCGGATACTGTGGCCACTGAACTTATTGTTAATTGGATTTTTAATTATTTTATTTATAAGCGATTGCATCTACTCGTAAGTAGTAAATACTTTACCATTTCTTTTAATAGTGCTTATAATTCCTGTGATCTTAGATAAAATCTTTATTTTTAATTTTGTAAGTAATTCCTACTTAAAGTGGTATAAGATTTCAATATTAAATGTATAATGTAATCCAGATATTTAAAGACAAACAGCTATGCTTATAAAATAAATCAGAATCCTTAGTCGTTACTAAGAAACTTTTAAAGGCAGAGATATAAATTAAAAAACAACAAAGCCGTTTTGAATGATACAAAATTTCATTACAAGTCAATTTTAATTATGATTAATCTCGTAAAGTCACGATGAGGCAGCATTGTTCCGTAACTGAGTCGGAAGAACAACCCAAAAGTATGTCTCGGGTGTATCGGGCAGCCAAATAAAACATTTTCGTAACACCGCCCGCGGCTAATTAAATTTATAATTCCGGGATTGTTTCCCGCCTCTCCTGCCGTGAGCTATTTCGAAGGGCAGAGATTCAAATAAGTTATCTGACAGTAGCACAGATGACTTTCACGACTAGCTACCGGCTAAAAATCTATTTCATCTTATTAATGTCCGTCACGATTTCCGTATTCGCTATTCCTTCTGGTGTTTTTGCTGCAAATATCATTTTGATCTCATTGAGCTCTCGGAAGACCGGTTGCGAAATCGAGTGGGTGCCTTGTTTGCGGTTTCAGATAAATAAATGGTCTAGCCTGTTGGATCTGTTTGTGCTGGAGTTTAGATTGGATCGAACTAGTCTCAACTACACGGCCAAAGTTGTACCGTTTTATTGGTCTATCATTATTGAAAGTGATTTAACTTAAATGAATTTTCGAACAGTTTCACGTGCGCTAATATTTACAAGTGATACTAGGTTTAACAAGATCTTTCATAAAATAAAAGATTTCAATAAAATACTATTTCTGATGATAAAAGTCAATATGTTTGAGAAAGAAGAGCATCAATTCCCGACCACTAAAGGCAATTGTCTCGTAATATCGGTTGGATGCCAGGAAAAATAGTCACTTTAGAGAAGCAACTGTTTTTTCCTAGTTGGCAACATCTAGGCGCTTTATAGCGACACTTAACCGCAATCAAGGGGATCATTAGCTTGTAGATGCCTGCCAAATATCTCTACTCTCCTCTTACTGTTTTCTCACCCTTACGCGCGAAAGACGTTGTAACACACACCTTTTTTGGAAGAATCTTTATCGACCATTGCCAAGTTTTACATTGTTTTTATTGGACTCTACACAGCGAGCCTTTTCTTTTGTGGTCAGAAATAAGCTTTTATTTTTCTGCCAGTACGAATGTAAGCTTAACGTGCTTTCGTGCCGTCGGTCGGGGTTCGTAATCAATTTTATTTCGCAGTACATTTAAACGAGTGATTAAAACAAATTAAACAATTACGTAAACACGAAAAGAAACAGCCTTGGGCCGGGAAAAGTCTAAACGTAAAACTAAGGGATCACTCCTTAGCGGACGCCGCCGGGTGAAAAAAAAACAGAACATCAATTTTAATGAGTCGAAAACCGAGAATTTTCTCTTCCATTTAGAGAGCAATATTTTTTCTACAACATTTAATCAGAGTAAGAAGTGAAATGGTAATTTGTATGGACCACTCGATGTAAATTTTATGCAAGAATTCGCTCGCTGCTCCCCTCTCCCTAAAAGGGGAAGATTTTTGCAGCGGACAGAAAATTTTGCTTAGCCAAGTGAAATTTTAACTGCCTCGACAGAGACAGCTCTGGAAATGCGAATACTTAATGCTAACTTACTTCCCGCTGGTTCATTATACTACATAATTTCAGAGGGAAAAAATTAGATCCAAAGGGTTGTCTATCTATATTTTCATCCATATTTCTTTATAACGATCACTTCACTGAGCAGACGTGGCTCTGCATTTTTATAGAAAATAAAATAACAAAATCGTTTGTTATGTTAAAAAGAACTAAAAAGGTTTAAATAAATTCTTAGCTGTCTGGGCTGATCTTTATCTTTGGATCGAGTTTCGTAGAAGCCTAAACATTATGTTTTCGTTTCGAATAGCAAGTTTAATAACTTCAGAATAATTTTAATTCAAGAATAACTCTGGAGGATCATCCAAATCTCAACGAAGTAGAGATTGGAGTGATTTAATTCAAGTTCGTACAATGAATTGATAGATTTTTGTTCCATTTTGAAGGCAGTTACCGGTTAAAATTGAACTTTCCAGCTCACTTCAATTTGTCAAAATTTCTTTATACGGTATGACAATGCTATGCTATGACATTGCGACTTGTGTATTCAGAACTAAATAAGGAACGTTTCAAAATGACTTATGAACTTATTTCTATAGTCTTTTATGGATCCACAGACAAATTCATTAATTTTACTAATGACATAGTTTCACTTTGAAATTAATTCTGAGATAATTTTAAATTGGCTCTTCTTCATCATTCATAAATTAATGAAGAAAGATTTAAACCGAAACGGTGAATATTTAGTGTAAGAATGAAATGGCTGGTTTTAAATAATATTTTCTAGTTTAAAAATGTTTTATACGTCCACGAATGTATCCAAAGCCTCACTTAAATCAGGCCAAAGCCGCCGGCCAGCGAAATGTTCAAAGTTGAATAAAATAAAAATTCTGAAAGTTCCCAAAGCAAATTGCCTGCGCGAGTCTGTTCGTGACAGTCTATTTATTTATGTTTGATACATCCTCATCCGCGTCCGTGACATAATATTTTCGTGGGGAATTTAAAATGTTTAAAATTTATTAATTTTATCCGCTTATTAAATTAATATATGACTTTAAGAGCGGCCATCTGTGCTAATTTCACAATATTTTAAGGTAGACGAAATAAGAACAGAACAAATTCGGCTGGCACTTCGCAATTAAGTAACATTGGTCGAAATTACGTTTTTACTACGCGTCACGTTAATACTATCGTTCCAGTTACTGATGGATCGTATTGAATTGATTATACTACTTACTACTATAGCTTTACCTAGTCTAGACTAGTCTAAAGACTTTCATCGTCATGGAATAGTTATATTTAGTTTCAAATGGTTTTAGTTTTATTTTTCTGTCTGTAATATTAAAAGACACTTTAATTACATCTAAAATCTTGTATCAGTTTAGACGATCTCAGATTAAGGCACGTCTGTTGTCACCGACTATTAAAACAAACGATTTTATACTGTCGTCTAAACGTTTCCTTAATTGTCTTATTTACGACTTATTTGATATTGAGTTCGGGATGACTATTAACAATTTATCACCAGAGACAGCAGTTCCAAGTGCGAGATGGCCATCATTACTGTCATTAACTATCGGCGATACGTGAGCTATAAATGGCACACCTAATAGAGACAAACGGACCTATTAAAATATTAAGGTGAATGCTTCTGGAGCGATGTTAAGTGGACACGCCAGAATAAATAATAACAAAACAGTTAATGAGGAAGTCCCTACTTAAGAGTCGACGAACGAATTAATATGTCACTTAAAACAGTAGAGCAGGAAACAAATAATATTTTAACGCTAAACCTAGATTAGGTCTCGTTAGTGACTGGAGAAGGGAGACTGGAAGCGCTAGCCTTGTGATTAATACGACTTATTACTTTGCATTCGGTAGTACGCTCGAATAATAGGAAGGAGGAAGCCTTATATATACATATTGTGAACATGCTAGTCGCACATTTAATGATAAACCTGTTATGCAACTGTTCATATAATAAATTAATAATAGAGATAACGATAGCCCTCATGTTGAAACGTATATAACGAGTACATATTACATAGATAGCAGAACTGTGTAAGTTTAATAAGGATAATCACACTTCATCTATTTCAAGATGGGTGTCCGGCTTAGAGCGGTACGTTCAAAGCGTTGGATTCGGTCTCAATTTCCATCGATTAATTACACCTAATTGGTTTAAAGACTGAACTGGTTTACGTCAAGTAGTTCAAAATTCATGTCCGGTTGTGATGATTGTTTTGACGTTTATCTAAAAGCATTAAGTTACCTGTGTTTAAACATCATACCGGTTAGAATTACTCTAATGTAAGAGTTGATGAGCGTAACCAACTGTAAAATTTTCGAAATAAAGATACGTAAGCAGTGATAGCACTCGAGTAATAGTCACACGAAGGATTCCAGTTTACAATATTTCGAAAGTTGTACTATGTAATGTGTATGTTTAAAATGACAGATTTAAAAAGAGTAGCGAGACTATTTTCTTTCGATTTTATGTCATAACTTTGACATTCATGAAGTGTATGTAAGTACCTTATAATTAATAAAAATATTCGAATTTAAATTTGGTACTTACCACAACTTTTTCAAAGTTATATAAGTTTTAAAAATTAATTATCACTTGCTCTAACGGTGAAGATCATCTTGAGGAAACAGGAATGCTTGAGACTTCTCCATAAAGTTCTCAAGGGTTTGAAAAGTTAACCAAGCCACGCTTGGCTAGTATGGTAAACTATGGTTTAACTCTCTTCATTCTATAGAAGACCTGTAAATAGCAGTGGAACAGTAATATACTAACGATGACGATGTCTCGTGAAGAAAATATAAAAGGTATTACGTTTATAAATAAAACGTCTCAAACGAATGTTGCAAAAGAAAATAGTCCAATATTTTTATATTAACAACTACTAAGCACCGACATGAATTGTTAAAGACTAGAGGCGGGGTACTGAATTTATCGTTATAGTTTACTTAGGAAAGGTAATAGCTTCCACGGGTAATATAAAGGACTCGATATAAAACAACGCCAGACACGGCCGTGATATACGGTTTGTGTTGCTAGTTCTAAAGGTACCGTAGTGAATTGTTGGAAAGGCGAGTTATAAAACTTACAAGGTCTCCAATATTAAAATTGTTATTAAAGTTTTCAACCATAAAAGTGATAAATACATTTTAGGTAAAAACATACATTGTTTTAAGAAATGACTTGTACAAAACATTTACATATACACATATTATATGTCGGTGAATTAGTAACGTGACTGATATCAGCACAGTCGAACTGAACGTAGTCCTGAAATTTCGTAGATAGGTTAAATAGCGTAAGTAAGTACTTAGAAAGTGATTTTAGAACTTATACATTTAAAGGGATAAAATAGGGGTTTAAATTTTGTATTAATGTAATGTTATATTGCCTTCTGCGTGAGCAAAGTCGCAGACAAAAACTAGGATATCTATTGTCATCTTTATTTTTATTGCCCGAAGAATAACTGGGAGAAAATGCTTAGAACATTTAGTAAGAAAAATATGTAACTTAGAATATTTTGGTTAAATATTTTTGACGTAAACTCATGAACTATGTAAGCGTTATATCTAAAATAAATACTTCTCATTTGTATTTCATTTCTGAAACGATAACTTTGGTTTATAGTTTGGATGATCATAGTTATAAAGTTTCTCTAAATACACGAACTTACTCCCATTAATACCATCTGGTAACACTTACTCGCTTTCGCTTACTGAACGCTCGGTTACGGCTAGTGTTTACCTGCAACAGAGAGAATTTATTATTAGCCTGGAAGTTCTCGTAAAGACATTAATTAAAGACGTCTGTTCGTTCAATCACGCACATTATTGCGTTACTAGCAATTGTACGTGGTTCTACTCGCTCGGCAATCGGTTTTCCGGTTGATGTTATTCGATTAGAGACAGACATTCGTACCAATGAGCGTACGTTAATTAACAGATGGATTTTGCAGTCCATTACAGTTGTTTAACATAATAACAAGAAATTAAAACCGTAAGAACATATAACGTTAAATAGACGGAATTAAATATATTATTAAACACGCAAATGCCTCGTCATAAATGTCGTAACTGATATCTCTGAGTGTTTTTAGGTGCCACTTAGAGAAGTGACCATCATTATGCGTTTAAGTGGCCTCTTAAAACCGCGATAAGCGTTTTTGCTTTAAAAAATAATAAGGCCTCGAAAGAAGAGGGTATAAACAGTAAACAAGTAGGCATTAACATCAACGAGCTAAATAAACGAATGCGTTTAAGCATTTCAACTAAGTTATGCGACGGCACGTACAAAACCGGACAACGTAGAAGCGAACGAACAAAATAAAACGGGAACATCCGAAAATTTCCTTTGAAGAGGTTTGCACAATAAATCTTTTAATCCTCTTACACAATTTTATCGAGATTGCCCGGACGGGAGCTCGGTTCCTTTATTTTTCGTCGGCTCAGTAGCTGGACGAGTCCATTTTTTTAATGTCCGGTTTTTAATTAGTTCTCGTTCGAATGACGACATTAGATAAATCGATTACAAGATTATCTTTATCGCTTTTATTGTTGCGTGATAAATACTGATTATACTGATGTTTATCCGCGACTGAACGGTCTTGTTTGTAAGTGTTCTATTGTTGTTCTACATTAAGGAGTATGGAGTTTCAATTTATTGGAAAAAATCATTGTCAACTATTCTAAAATAATTTTATATAAATCTATAAAGCGAATATCTTAGTAAAACTAATATCGATATCAATAATCTATTATAAATTGGGACTTACAAAAATCAAATTTAACTAACATGAATCCTCAAAGCCCCAGAGAATTCCAAACACATCAATCACTAACTGGCAGATGATATTAGACAATGTTAGAAAGAAACGCTTCATAAAAAATATTATTGATGAAGACAGGTAGAAGCGTTCGTACATCAGATATTTACAGGACGTTTTGATGTATTATTCTATTAGATACATATCACATATGCCTCATATGCTACGGGCGCTGCTTCAGATAATAATGTATTGTATATTATATGAACTAGGTTTCACTGAAGTATCTCAACTCATTGAAAATAGAAATGCAGCGTGAATCGTAGCAAGAAAATATACACCGTATCATCTCATACCACCTCGAGAGCCGTTTAAAAGACTTCTTATATTCCGATCACGTTAAGATCGTTTAAGTTATACAGTGTACTTAACTGTGCACTAAATTCACGTCCTTAAATATTTATATCATCCTAAAAGTTTCCCAAATTACCTGTTTCGTTAATTTTGACGGGTATAAATGATTTAAGCTACTTTCCATTTCTCTGATTCTATCGGCACTCGAAAAGATTTCTTACGTAACATGATATGGGAACAGTCTGTACTGTTCCGTTTTTTAT
Organism: Phocides pigmalion okeechobee; assembly: GCA_018251015.1. NCBI lineage: Eukaryota > Metazoa > Arthropoda > Insecta > Lepidoptera > Hesperiidae > Phocides > Phocides pigmalion. Next base: position 20,642 of record DWON01001271.1, read on the forward strand.
CATATGTTTTGTCGTCCGCCCCTATGTTGTGGCACAATAAAACGCGTCCTTATCTCCTTCACTATGTTTTCGTTTAAAAACCATTTTTCGTTGCTTCATTTTTTTATTTACGCTACCGCACTTTACAGCCCTCATCGTCTCGCTTGGCTTCCACGCCATTCTAGTCCCTATTATTTTGCTGTAAATAAATAAAATCCCTCAAAGCTAGAATCAGTTTTGAATAAAGGATGGGTCTTTTGTCTCTCGCTATTGGTTCCTTTGTCCATTATAACACTGACGTCTATCCATTCACAATGGATAGAATGTTCTATTTTAATAATTCTTTATTCTTCATGCAAAATACATACAATTATCTGCAGCTCGAAAGTGTTTAGCGACAATTATTACTTTAAGATGTATTGAAAAATTACATCGTAATTTAAATTTGACAATTACTCGGCTCCGAATGTATTCTATTTCTAACGGTATTGTCATATACATAAATAAACGAAAGGAAAATATTAAATTCGTATCACATATTGAAACAGTCGCAAAAGACGATGCAGGAATTATCGCAACCGCGTCTCGTGCTCGCAAACGAAAACAAATTGTTTATTCAGATGTTCAAATAAGGTAAAAACATCGGACAACTGTTCAGAAATTTCGCCTGTACGAAACAGATGTTTGCTTTACTTACTCAAGTGTAAAAAAATGTGCTATCCAAGCCGAGTCAGGTGGTACGATTCGCAACCTACAATTTGGAGTCCCCCTTCATAATGACTAATACTTAAGGAATTCTTGAATTCTTGTGAAACAGGGAAAGTAATGTGATTGAACCTTACATTATTTATTACACTGGAAGTTCAACCTTACTTATTGCTTTGAAGTTCGGAGAAAGACATTTATGTACTTAAACATAAATAAAAATGTAAAGGTTCGTTTGTTAAAATCTGAAACCTTTAAAACTTTTGAAATTTTCACATAACGTCTAACCAAACAAATTAATTGAACCACAGCCACCTGGTAATATTTGCGGTATTTTTTTATTTTGCATTTTTTCGTATATTTTGGATGTACCGTTAATTATTATCTTTGCTAACTTTGATGAACCGATTGACGCAGCAGCATATATCTTGCAGTCTAACATCGCGATGAAACGGGATTCATTCCCTGTTCAGGCAAACATCTACAATATGATTTTAGGTTCCAGTTAACAGTCTGGATAATTGTTTACTCGACCTTGTTTACACCGTTATATCCACGTCTCAGATCATTGCACGTAGGACTCCGGCTAAAGAAAGATTTTCTTCTTTAAATATTGACAAAAATAACTTTAATTCCAAGATAATTGTTTTATCATCACACCCATAAGCTATTATCAGAGTTCTAAAAGCGGTCTCGGTTTAAACCTGTTTAATTTGATGTCGACATCAAGTGGGGGCTCACAAGAAAATATTGTTTGAGCAAACATTTGTGTTGAGCCTTGCAGCCTTGCTAGTGCCCTTATCTATCTGCAAATACTGCTTGGTGTAACTGACTGGTGCAAATGTTTGAGCAAAGCGACTAGCGAATAAAATGTGTCAGAAATACCGGGCTACTTGTTAAATGAAGTAAACTTTATTACTGTTATCACAACCTACTAAGGAACTACAATCCCCTTTTATTGCATTTCTCAACGTCGTCGCTTGTAAACTTGTTAATGAAGTTTCATTGCAAGAACTTAATAACAATGCCGGTAATCTATCCGAACTACTCTTTAGTTATTTGCGTAGTGCTAGCTAAGTTACCGAACAATGCGCTGTAATACAACAATTTGTGTGATGCTGATGTTTTAATACTTAAAATTTATTTACTGCTTCTTAATATGACTTTAGTGTTTATGTAGCCTTATCCTTAAGCTACTGTGGCCGTTTGGATGATTGGACGGATGATTAAATAAATGGTATATCAAGATTACAAAGCGATCGCTACAAACAGATATTTGTTTAACAAACGAATATTTATTATTTTTATTTATTAAAACAAATAAGAAGATAAATCTGAGTCGTCATTTTGAACTTGAAACTCGAGGAAGACACCTTGGACCTCATAGAGGTCCTAAACTAGACGGGCCATGCCGAAAACTACCCGTAAGTTAAACCATTCAACAAATTCAAATATATGCAAGGATAATAACGTCATTCGAAGTGTTAAAAAAACGATAGAAAATTAGAAAAAAGAACAGAACAGTGACAAAGACTATCATAAAACTATATATAGCATGTGTCTAACACGAGTAGATAGAGAGGAAAATATTCAAATGGCAGTAAACACAAAAGCTATAACTTTTCTAGCTCATGAATCCCTATTAGATGACGGTGCGATGAAAGATGGGAGTGTCATACGTCACCCCTCGGTATGTCAGAGGACTTGTTTTACTGCGATCAAGAAACGAGAAGTTGGATGGGTTGGAAAATAAACGATTTGTTAATCAGAGTAGTGCAACTGTCATCAGTCTAGCTCAAAACGGTTTCGAGATCAATTCCCAGATAGACCTTAATAAAGAATTTAGATGTCTGGTTTGCGTGTGGGTTTTTATCACTTGTATTTGCGTGGCACCCTTCCAAGGCATCCACGAATGATGGAATATTTGTAAGGGCTTTGTAAGCAGCTGACGTTCACGAAACCTCATGATATACTTCTCTGAAGATTTATACTAGATATTGTCTGAAATATAATAGGCATTGTAAATTGCATTGCTGACTCGTGGTGTATAACGAGGCGATAGTCTTAGTCGTCAAAAGAACTAGAATACTAAGATAGGAAATCTGTGCTGTTCAAATTTGTAATATAACGTTAAATGCTACAATTACCATTTAACATTAGGTGCCTCCTTTGCTACTCTTGAAAATAAGTGCTTATTTTAATATAATGCTTGTTGCAAGTTTGTGGTGTGACAAGACACCGCTGGACGCCTATGAATTATGTAGACGTAAACACAGTGGTTAGTTAACCATCGATCGATATGAAGCGGCACTTGATTTAATCTGCTCACATAAAGCTAATGTCCAGATAGTACTGTTAACAATACCTCAAGGATAATTCTGCTTCATAACAGACGTGGTTCGATCAATCTATTGATACGTTTGTTTTGTATCGTATCTTCGTTCTGCATTCGCTATCGATTCGGTTCGCTGCTTGCAAGTTCGATTAAGTTTAGCGTAAACAAGATTTTGTCAAAAGAAGCAATGGAAATAATAAGATAATCTGATCTCACTGCTGGACGTAAGCCTCGTTTTAATATAACTGGATAATGTACTAAATTTAATTAAATGTGAATGTAGATTGGACTACACTAATAAGATAATCAGGTGTACGAAATGGCAGAAGCTTCAGAGGGCAGAACTGTACGGTTCCACAAAAAATGTCATCAATTTTTGCGCTTTATTGAAATGTAATTGTACATTTACATATGAAGTGACTATCTCAATCCCCAGGAGTACGTACACTATCCAGATAATCGATATAAAAATGAGATTGGCAGACGGTTACAGATGACCATGCACGGTAGTGACCTCTGACCATTAGGTGCTCACTCGGTTTCCCAGTGAAATAACATAAAGAAAAAAAGTTTTCTCAATACTTACACCATCAGTGCATTCCACATGAGAAATAGTAAACGACTTTTCAGTCTGCAATGAAGCGCATTTTATCACTAAAAGTATTTTTGTCTCATGATAAAAGTTGAGGGAAATTTTAAAAGCAAAGTGAAATAAACAGCTGGGGAGAATTTTAGCAACGAGACAAAAAGACTTTAAAATCCGTTATCCCTTGATGAGGAAACTTAAAAAAAATCTCTTAAGTTCACCCCGTAACAATATTACGGCTTACCCTAGAAATCGTGCAACTTACAAATTCCAAGAAACTTCTTAATCTTTCAAAGTCGCGGGACAAGATATTTTACTTAGGCCAAGTTAAGAGAACGTTACGTCAGAATGGAAATGAGCTTACCGCAAGTGATTTTTTACATTAAATTTCAACAAAATTTCGATCAAACAAAACCACCAAATTCCTGATCACAATTTGTTTACAACATATTTATAGAGATCATTCCGAAGTAGTTACTATCTCTACCGTTAGTTAGAGATGAGTTGAATATTCTGCTGATTCCAATGAAGGCTGCAGCATCAGCCAGGATTATGTTTTCGTAATATCAAATTCAAATTATCATAAATATTGAACCTATCAAAGCAGCAAATCCGATCACATCCCTTCAACAACTAGAAAGAAGGAGATGTCCTTTAAACAGCTGAACAAATTTTCGTTAATCTAGCTAAAGATACTGTTAATCAGGTTACCTTTGACGCACACAAACTTCATGGAAATACATTCATCTATTTATAAACTACGATTCTACAAACAGACATACAAATCGTCAAAGACACACGTTAAGCTTTTAACACGCTTATCATTGCGTCAAGGGTTAAAAACTATTCGTCCAGTTTTGAACAAATTTGTCAGTAAACTGAGGATCAAGCGTAACATGATAATGACGTCTTTATCATGATAAATGTATCAACGTCATTTAAAAATCAAGTCAACAACTTGCGAGGATCTAGATGTATTAATCCAATCTAGGGATTATGATTCATTGGTACCTATTGTCCTTTTTATAGAATCAGCCCAAGAGGCAATGAACAGTAATCGACAATAATAGCCT
>DWON01001272.1:0-25317 GCA_018251015.1 Phocides pigmalion okeechobee
TTTTATTATGAAAGAGTATGAAACGGGCATGCAGGCCACCTGATGTTAAGTGGTCACTGCAGCCCATGGACAACCACATCCAATCTCAAATGGAACAGAAATTCTATTTAAGGATGGGCGCGGATGCGTTCCTACTCTTGAGGACTAAGATAGCCGCCTCCAATAATGTGTTTCCGCAACCACACCTTCCCAACCGAAACACAATACATGAAGAACATGTTGCTTTACGGTAGGTTATGAGGGTGGCAGTGGTGCCGGGCGAGCTCTAACAGCTCTACTACCTTTCTATTCTATTTGGAATTGGTTACAAATGTCCATGGGTGGCAGTGACCAAGTATTATCAGGTGAACTGTATTTTCGTTTGCTGTTTCCATCTTATATATCTAAAAAAAAGTATTATAATCCGTCGTGAAGCAAATCTTGATTTCGGTTGGAAATGTGTAGAGTACTTTAATTAGGGCGACAATCTTAGTTCTCAGTGGCAACCATATATCTAATTACAATCTCTTGATTTCAGTTGAAAAGATGTAGAGTACCTTAATTAAGGCGACAACCTTAGTTCTCAGTAGCAACGATATATCTACTTACAATTTCAAATAGACTACATGTCTATGGCATGCAGCGACCGTTTAAAAAGCAAGTCATACAATCGTTGCTGTTTCTAAAATAATAAAAACAAGTTGTACTATGTGTTAGAAATAAAGAAAACATTTACGTAAGTGTAACTGTATTAGAAATCAGGAGTTTCAGACATGCTGCCGAGTTTCTATATTAAATTGAAAGACGTACGATGTGTACGGTGAATAGGCGTTCTAAGAAAAATATTGCATACCTCTCGCGACATTTTCCGCGGGTACGATTTCATATGTAACATATACTCACACCATGGGCGCATTTGTTCCACTTTTATTACGTCTCTCACATGACGTTCAATGCCTTATCATTGTCAGTGATGTAAAATTATTACACCGTTAACAGTTCTTACTTTCATGATTGTTTTTTTATGTGAGAAGTGTGAGAAACGAACATGCAAACCACCTGATGTTGTAGTCGCAGCCCCTAGATGTCCACGTAAAACCATAAACGCGACTGAAATTCTTACTGAATTCAAACGATCATACTTTGCTTCTCCTGAGGACTAAAATGGTCGCCTCGCTTCAAAGTGTAGCCGGCAATCGCGCTTCTCCAACCGAAAAACAACTAATGCTTTGCGGCGGATTATGAGGGCGGCGGTGGTACTTCCCCGATAGTATAGTTCTCCCAACTTCAAATTCGTTTAAAATTCGAAAAATCAACCGATACTCATGATAAATGCTTTCAAATTGCCGATATTTTGAACCAGTTGCATGCATCGAGGTCACGACTAAAGTGCGGAAACGGTTCGAAATATCGGCAATTTAAAAGCGTTAATCGTGACTGCCCCTTATATTATACAATGTATAATATATATACATAATGACAGTAGTTTAAAATCATATGTTTGTGTACAATTGTCTACTATTATAAATTAGTAGATTTACGTGTTCGTTATACGGAAAAAATAACAAAATAGATCCCCGAATTAGTTTACAATTGTTAGTCTAAATTAAAATACAAATAGGGTTTGTGTTCAAGCCAATCAGTGCTTGTCTGCGCCAATTAACAACATGTTGAACCAATCAACAATAGTCTGAGTTTAGTCTGAGTTTAGTTAGTAGTATAGAGAAGTGATAGATTTGTTCGCCTAAAATTAGTACTTACTAACTAAATATATAATATAAAGTCTTTCAGGGCGTGTAGTCTCGCATTTTATGTTATCTTAATCAATTTACCAAGTAAGTTCGATAGGTAGTAGAACTATCGTTCGACCGGGAAGATACCACTGCCGCTCTCATAATCCGCCGTAAAGCATTACTTGTGTTCTTCTCATATAAAAACACAAAGTAAACCCACTTTAGATGAGGTTGGGTGTATTAGGAGTAAATTTTATGCGTACTTCCATGACTTGAAAAGCAAGATATGGAGGAAATAAGAGGCAACGACACACTAGTCTACAAAAGTGCTTACAGGAGGCGTTTCGATTTAGTCCTCAAGGGTAGGAACATATTTGCGGTCGACCTAAAATCTGACAGCCATTTAATTTGAAGCTGATTTTATAAATTGGCCTAACGAAAAGGCATAAGGGTAACTTGATTAAAAGAACTCACCGTCTCCCATAGATACTACTACACCAGAGAAGCTCTCTTTGCGCCTTTTTTGAACAGCCCTATGTCGGCGTTAAAGGAATACCTCAGGGGAATGTATGTCCATGTATGGCATTGACCACTTACTATCAATTGAAAAGCAAGCTTGTTTGCTACCTGTAAGTTACGAACATAAGAATATGCGAAATGTTTTAAAGCAGGTAAAACAGTATTTTACTTTAAGTTATATTTATGAAGTTCCAAAACCTCTCCTCAATAAACATGCTCAGCTAATAATGTATGATAGTGAAACAAACTTCCAACATTGCAGCGCAAATAGGTACAATATTTTCAAAAACTAATAAAGTATATTCGAATAGCAAACTAAGGCCCGCCTGCAGACTTGTAAGCTATAAATAAAACTCGAATATGTCTAAGTTTAAGCATAATTTAAGTTTCAAAATAGAGCTGAGCTTACGGCAACTATGAAAACACCTGCGTCCGAAACCAGCGAATTTAGATTAGTGCATCATGAGTTCGCAAGTGTTCTCGGAAGGCTGACTCCGTAAGTTTCCAGTATTTCTCCCCCGAATCGTATAAATGTTAATGAATGCCAGACGTCTCTAATAAGATTACCGCTCCCGTGAAATTGGATTCGAGTGGGACTTCTTTAATTTTCAGTCAACGCGAAAATTAGGTGAACTCAAGCGTGGCATCCGACTTGAATGAATAACTCATTTTTGAATGCTATCAATGCGGAGCCCGTGATTCGTGCATCGAGCATGAGAACGGAAGCTTTAAAATTCATAGAGGAATTATACGTTGCAAATTGCTTAACGGATTGCATTTTACATGCGGAAAGCTATTTATACACCAGTGCGCTTTCCTTTCCTTTCACCTTCCTTTAACGCATGCCTCATCACGACGTATGCAAAAGCGCGTGCGATATATCTAGTTCGACAGCGCATGTCGTCAACGCACGGTACTTACTCACCGGTCACACGCAACATTTTTTGAGTATTGTAAAGAAATTAGCGATGCCACCCAACGTTACTTATCTGAAGCACGTGAGGTATAGACAAGTTGCATGCGATATGGTACGAGTGTAGACAAAAAGTTGCATGCGTCTCATGTCACAGCATTTGACGCAAGACGAAAGCGCAGTTTAAAGCGCTCTGATATAGTACGCGGTTTGAATATTCTACGCATTTTTCTTATATTTTCTCCACGAATACCTATTCATTTGCCTACACGTGCATATTTATGTATAAGTATTTGAAATTTCTCGTATCATTTGAATAGCTCTTTCAGGGCAAGTCAAAGGAAATCACAGCAAATAACATATAATACTCTTTACTGCGAAAGTATCAAAGGATTTTGTATGAATTTAGAAAACCCATGCACGTAAACGAAGCTTCGCGTGGAATGCCGTTGCATATAGACGGATATTACGCTTTTGTTTCAACAATATTCGCCATACAATCATGTTCCTCTCGAATTTCATATTAAAAATTTTATACGCAGTTGTCGAATACACAGAGGCTCCAATCAGTCAGAGACTGGATCGCGTCATGAATTTCACAGTAGTCAGACTGCAATACCCAGGTAGTTTCTCCCATCTCTTTCATATAAACGTAACATAACTGCGAGTGTTTTCGAGTCAAATGCTCAATAAAGAAGATAAATCTAAATGTAGTGTTAAATACTTTAAAACTAATCGTAGTAAAAGTCTAATCCATTCTACAGGAATTCCGTGCCATTCTGTCAAAAACAATGGCTGCATTTCCGCACTGAATAGCTATCACAATTCTCTACGCGAGATAAGAACTAGCCTTCTTGTCTTGAGCTATCCTTTGTTCGCCGTTATTATTCTAAATATTAACATAGAAAGGGACAACACCGTTAGTAGTCTGCTATTGAATGTTTATGAATACGAGAGTATTGATTATTACTTACTGTACGGAGAAATCATTGAACCCTTAATACGGTGTTCTGTTACAGTAATTGTAATAACTGTTCGAGCGAAAACGCTGCGAGATTTGATATATTCTCCTTGTTTATAATGTGGATTGGAAATGATGTATTATATTAATTGTTTTTGGCTAACTGTAACCCTCTTTATATAATGCGGGTTACATGATATGGGGATATCCTAATGCTAGGATCTTTTCTCTCAACAACTGAGATGTCAAAAATCTAAATCAAAATATTTTTATTCATAGTAGATTCTTTCCAGAACTATTTTTAAACGTCTAAATTACCACCGACTCGTAAGGTATTGAGATTTGAAGAAGAGTCGGCGAAAGAAACTCCAAAACATACATACATATATCTTTTCCATCTTTGAAAATGCAACAAATAATTGTTATTATTTGTTTTGTATAAACATAACAATTGCAAATATTCACAACTGGGATGTATTTATTATATTAATTGTTGCTTGCTGACTATAAGCCTCTTAATAACCCGTTGCTGGGATATTTTCTGTTCACAGGTCTGTACCACACTCTTTACGACTGCTTCAACTAATATTGGCGAAAGTACGAGTTAGTGGCCAACACGTGTGTCCGATGTTTTTAAACCTACTAGGTCTCTGTAAGCTTACGTGTCTTTTAAAGCACGGAATTATACATTAAATTTACCTACTCATGGTCATCCATCCAACTTCCGACCACAACTGACGTTGCTCAATTTTATAGATCGTTGATGCTCTACATAAGTCACGGAGGTTTTCGCACTTCATAATTATATTACTTTATTATGTATATTGATAACAGCCAATATTGCGATTCAATCAATTTGTATTGAATCTGCTGAATGTCATTATAGATGATAGATGATAGATGTATATCTCATTTCAAGATGAAGACGTCAATCTCAGCTTTAACATAAATTGGCGGAGGCAGTCGGTCTTAGCCGATGGGACCGATAGAACGCTCGGCCGCAAATTGAGAGGCGAGCGGCTCAGTGCAAATTGAAAGCGCTTCCCAATCGCTATAGACCTTTGTATTTGTAACCAGGGCTAGAGCGCCGAGAATCAATCAGCGTAATGGGGGTTTGTCCGAATCTGCTTGGATTAGTCGCGGTAAACTGAGTCTATGGCCGACTTTTCAATCACCGTTCAACGGAACAACCCTTTGTTGTTGATTGAATGGCTTTTATCAATCGACTTCGAATTCTCTACTCGCTTTATGATCACACCGCTCCGTTATTAGCTTTTAAAGTCTTAGAAGTTTTAAACTTTATCCGATGAACGGAAAATCGCTCGCTTCCTACTAAACCTTCAGAAGCGTCTTCGCTCATGTCTGAAGTAAACTTGATTAAGTAATCTACCTGAATTCGAAGTTCTTTTGTTTTAAATGTCAGAAGAATTAAAATTTGTCACCGTCGTCGTAGTTCTTTAATATTTTTTCAGCTGTTAAAATTAACAATTTCAGTCACCTTATTCATAGTCTATCTATTTATAACCTTACAATAGAATGTCAACTCAACAATATAAAAAGAAATCTGTTTCGTAGTATGCCGAGTTTTTGTAAGGTTTAATGAATGATAGGCAAGTAAAAAATACTCATTTTATTATATGTAAACTTTTGTATTTAGATATAATAAAAACTTTGAAAACATTTTTAGTTTTGTTCTTCACAATGATTAATTTGTCCAGTATTTTATTGATCCAGTATTAAAATGAGGCCGTGTGAGTTAATTTTGAATGGCACTATTGTCGGAAATTAAATTATATACTGATATCTATAAAGGATTGACAATCAGACAGGTTACGTTAAATAATAGAAACACTTTTTCGAAATACACCCTTCGAGTGAATAGTAGTGAACCACTGCCTCTTCGGTCTTGAGTCGAACCTAAAAATGAGTTTCATTATAGGATTAGCGCCCTGTGTAGGTACTATCGCGCGACCAATCACGCCAGCGTGACGTTAACGCACTATGTAGGCCTAGGTATCATCCTCTAATATCATAAAATAAGTCGTTAGGAGCGAAATCATCTTTATTATCAACTCATTACTATCATACTCATAAAGTAAAAGATTTGACCTTAGTTCACCATGCTGACCAAATGCGGATTGATAGACTTCACACATTTTTGAAAATCTTTTTCTAAAGGTTTTACACGATATTTTCTTTCACCATCAAAACAAGTGATACTTAATCTGTAATACATTTAACTTTGAAATTTGATTTTCTTGCCAGGGATTCGAACCCTAGACCATATGTTTAAATCGACGGAGTCTTAGCCACTAAGCTATAATTGCTTCAGGTGCACAAAAGCGTAACGGAAATAAGTTGGTCAAAGCATTTACAGATTTTAAGCGAGCTTGCGGTGCACCGCAAAAGCACAAAGCTTTGTACTCTAGTGGCTACTATCAATTTACGTCATGCTCGAAGTTTGTTTCGTCTATTCAAGCATCAAGTTAACTCTTTGAATTAGCATTTGATGCATGGTTGAACTGTATTTCGACCGGAGTACCACCGCCTTACTTACAATCCATCGTGACGCAATCCTTGTGTCTGTTGTAGATGCGGCTTATTGATTTATCTTTTCTCTTGAAGGAAAAACTTTTCGAAGGAACCCGGTATCGTGGGAGTTATTGTAGGTTAAGTGGGATTTCCACCTACTAAATATCTACTCGGTGACGTCTGTGTTTGTAGAAAATATAAGAAGTGTGAACGCAACTGGTGTTCTCTAGCACGACGTCCTAACCAGCCACATTTCCAGAGGGCATCCCCGACTCTCCAGACATCGGTCTGTAAATTCGCGTTCCACCACACTCACTGACGTCTTACTCGGGATCGCTACGTCGGAACTGCTCGAGCTCCGACTCTAACCACCTCCGATCCTGGATTACTCCTTTTAGTCGACTCTTACGACTGGTAGGAGACAGATAGAGATATTCAAGCCCTGAGCTACGGCAACTATTATTCTATTCCTGTATTTAAGTCAGGATATCATCGTGGTACTCAAAAATGCAATGCAACAAATTTTTTTTTATTGTGAAAGAGTAAGATACGGGCATGCAGGCCACCTGGTGTTAAGTGGTCACTGCAGCCCATGGACAACCACACCCAAACTCAAATATAACAGAAGTTCTATTTAAGGATGAACGCGGATGCGTACCTACTCTTGAGAACTGAAATAGTCGCCTCCAATAATGTGTATCGGGCAACCACACCTCCCCAACTGAAACACAATACATGAAGAACGTTGCTTTAAGGCTGGTTATGAGGGTGGCGGTGGTACCGCCCCGGGCGAGCTCTAACGGCTCTACCACCTTTTAAATAACATTTCAAAAGGATTTTTGTCCTATTCGAGGTTGCATGTGGATGCCCGTGGTGTGCAATGATCCCTTAACGCCAGGTAGCTTATACACCACCTTGCTACTTTTTTAACAAGTAAAGAGTGAACAAGCGTGCTAAATGTGTCACCTGGTGTTAAATGGTTGCTGCCATGGATATTCAACCGCAATTAGGACTGGAAACCTATCTGATTTCTCTGCACCTTCCCAACTGAAACACAAGTGATAATTCATATTAGATTAAAAAGGCAGTACTGGGATCGCCCTAACCGAACTCTAGTAAAAATGAAAGAAAAAAAGAGTAAGAAAATAAAAAACTGTAAGGTAATATAATAAAAGTCAAGTTTCCTAGTTGTGGACTTACTAGCGTAACATAAACAAACCGTTCAAATATTTATAGGTTACGAGTTTACTTGCTGTGCGCCGCAATACAAAGCTTTGAACTCTGTCAGTGGTCACTATCAAATACCGTCAAAAATTTATGTCTATACAGTCACCAGAGAGACCAGGTACAAAATAGAAACTAGTAACGTAACAACTTTAGTTTACTTAGTAGTGGACATATTGTTTTTACATTTTTTTGGAAACTTAAATGTAAATATGTTTAGATATGCATTTACGTATGTGTACCCATATAGTGACCAATTGATAGGTTCCACCAATAATTTTTATAATTGATCATATACGTATATAAAAACAGTCACATGCTCAAAAAAGGTTCTTCATTATGAAATTGTTATCTTGTTGCACCCTTGGTCCTGAAAAACTGAAAGGCCATAAGCCGTGGCAGTTGACTGATTATACATAGTATTAAATAAATCTATTTCAATATTGTTAGCAATCTCGTAATGGTGCAACAGAAACAAGCCACGCAAATATTTATATATTCTGAGCGAGCTTACTACGCTCCGCTACAGCACACAGCTTTGAACTATGTCAATACTCAGTATCAATAGCTTAAATCCACTGGGTTGATTAGTCATGTAATTGTAAAACGTCGTATAAATACCTAACTAATTAGTAAGACGCACTAGTACAAGCACTAAACAAGCCATAAAGCGTAGTACGACTCACTAGTATATTGCAAACAAGCCGTAAAACATTTATAAATTGTGAGCGAGCTTGTTGTACACCACAACAGCACGCAACTTGGAACTGCGTTAATACAATTAATAACAAAAAAGCCGTATTGGTGTGATACAAACAAGCTCTGTAGCGTTTATAGATTGTGGGTGAGCTCGGTCAGATTGGGCGAGCGAGGTAGGCCACAAGAGCATACAGTAGTATATAATAAGTTTAATGGTAGTAGAGCCGTTAGAGCTCTCCCGGGGCGGCATCACCGCCAGCCTCATAACCCGCCGTAAAGCAACATGTTCTTCATTTATTGTGTTTCGGTTGGGGAGGTGTGGTTGCCAGATACACATTGGAGGCGACCATCTTAGTTCTAAAGAGTAGGAACGATTCCGTGTCCATACTTAAACAGAGCCTCTATTCTATTTGTGATTGGACGAGGTTGTCCATAGGGTGCAGTGACTACTTAACATCAGTTGTAAAAGTTGGAGAGGCATCTAATTATTAGATCGCACTGGTGTAATACAAACAAGCTATGAAGCGTTTACAGATTGCGGGTGAGCTTGTGGTAGGCTGCAACAGCAAACAGCTTTGAGTTGGATCGATAGCCACGATCAATAGCTAATCGCCAAAAGGGTGATTAGCCCAGCTATTATGAAAGTTGGTATGTATCTTATTTGTATAGCGCACTGGTCTAACGCAAACAAGCCGCATAAAGCATCCATAGATTGTAAACGGGCTTGTGGTACGCGGCAACAGTACACTGTTTTTAACTTAGTCTATACCTATTTTTCGAGGGGAAATCTGAATGGGTACCTGACCTTTTGAGGGAACGATTTTTCTCACTAAAACCAAGAAAGCGCCCTGCAAAAAGAATTGGATTCGGCAAGTGGGGCTGAAATACTATCTGAGGGGTCGTACGTGTGTATACCTTACTGATCCTGAGGATTGAGATGGTCGCTTTGCTTGTAAGTCGAGAACCATTTTAACTATTTCACGGCAGATTATAATGGAGAGGGTGATATCTGCTCGTTCGAATTATGATTTTGCAACCCATCAAACTGTGTAGTTTTGCCTACTCTAGTTTAACCAAACAAGTCATGTAAATCATTTATCCACAGCAAGCGAGCTTGTGGTTAACAAAACCGCAAAAGTTTAAACTGTACCAATATAATTTATAGACATTAGGTGAAATAATGGTAAGTCCAACCAACCGAGAAGCAGGTAACAAAAATAAAACATGTAAGCAAATATTATTGTAAAGTTAACAAGCCTAAGTGTGGGCGTGGTGTAACGCAAACAAGCCACACAAAGTATTTTATTCACAGATTGCGAGCGGGCCTGCGGTGAGCCGTAATAATACTAAGTTTTGAACAGTTCAACTTATTTTAGTACCTATCATCAATAATTAATTAGTAGTATTTTGTTTGTAGAACCGAATTAAAAAGAAAATCCAATTTTTAATGCGAGAATGTGTATTGTACGCATGCTGGCCACCTGATGTAGCTGCAGTTTATCTACATATAATCTACTACGTACATATGTTGCAGTTTCTGAGGACTAAAATGTTCGCCTCGTTTCAAAATGTAGCCAGCCAACGCACCTCTTCAACTGAAACACAAGAGTTGCTTCATGGCGGATTAAAAGTATGGCGGTGGAGCTTGTCAAGTGCAACTATAGTTTAAATACCAGTCAAATATTTACTATACATAAATCAGTAAAATTGCGGCAAATTATAATATTTATGAATTGAAAGATTTGAGGGATATGACTATAATTTCAAAGCGAGCTTTAGTTATTTAGTAGCTGCTCGATCCTCGCTGAAATACAGATTTAGGCGGTGGAAAGCTCGTGGAAGTTGTGAATTCTGTTGGTGTGCATTAGCCTTTGCCAATGCTATTAGCGTATCGGATGTCCCCGACTCTCTGATTTCCCGTATACCAGGGTTCGGCAACCTGCGGCTCTTTGAATGTACAGTATTTGCTCTTCAGTTCCATACACATAAAATATTTTATTGTCAAAACCCCTAAAATGTACCCATAGATATAACTATCTATTTTGTATACTGAATTTATATCAATAATTGTAGTTATATTGTTGGACTATTTTAATATTATTTTTATTTTATAACTAAAGTATGTTTTGTGCTAGAAGAATTGTAAATTTTTATTATACTAGCCGTGGCCACGACTTTGTTCGTGTTTTTTGAAATAAATGTAGTGTTAGTTACTCCTCATAATATAAACAATCTCCCAGTGAAAGTCGTGTTGAAATCGGAACATGAAGACATACATAAAATTATTGAAATATATTTTTAGTGGTTCTTTTAAATACGGGAAAATGTACATATTGCAACTTTTGATTCTTCTATCTTAAAGGTTGCCGACCTCTGCCTTATACCAATAAAAACTGGAACTACATCCTATATTCCCGTTACGCATGCTACGTTTATATTCCTACGGGATCGGGTTCGCAAAAATTTTCTGATGTGAGTTCGGGGTCTCTGATATACTATATATAAATTTGTATTTAAGTAGTTAATAGTTTTCGTTAGTTTTTAGTTATTTTGTGGAAAGCCACGAATTCTGTCTCAAAATAATTAATAATCAATAATTTAAAAGTAATTTTATGAATTCGTGTTTGATATTGTTATTAAATAAATAACGCTTTAATGCACTCAATTCTTACAGTCCATGACTAAGATTCCTTGTTGTATGGATATTATGGACGCACGCTAAAATAAGTTTTCTTTTTTTATGAGGCGTGCAGGCTACCTGATGTATGATCTGTGCAGTCTATGGCTCCATATACTAATTCAAAGATAACTGAAGTCTTGTTGGGGTGCGTGCATTACTACACTTCAGGATTAATGGGGACTATTTTCTTGTAAATGTAGCAAAACCATTTCATGAAATAAAACACAAGTATCGCTTTACGTTACATTATGTTTGCGGTAGAAAAAAGAACAGAAAAAGCACCTTAAAAACGTTTTTAACTGTTTTTGTGGTTTTGTTTCAATTGGATAAGCGTTTTACCGGCAAAACTTAAAAGATAGGTAAGCATCATAGTCCTCAGAGTTAGCAACGTATCCTCGGTCTTTACTCGGCCGGTACCGTCTTTAATCGGATTTCACAAGTGTTTCCATGTACATGGGCTGTAGCGACCACTTAACATCAAAGTTTGCTGCTCTTATAACATAAAAAATAAAAAGCAATTGTAAAACTGAGCCCGATTCCGACTCGTAAGAACCACATTTACACATTGTGGTAATTGGAGACGTTGCTTACGCTCGCAATGAGGTTAACTAAAACAGCGAGGACGGAGCTAAACACATTATAACTAAGCAGCTACATAATTACACAGCACCCTTTGTTTCAAAGTCGAAACTCGTAGACAAGGACCGAGGAGAACCGGCACATGAAACGTAAAGAAAGATAATTTTGATACCTACTGTTTTGGCCTAGTTTTCGTGTTTACTTAGTAGGTTAATTGTGTCTTTGATCTCTTACAAGTAACACTAAAGTTTACTTTCATTTGATCGTGGTTAAACTTTATGTATCACGTTTCATAAAATATATAAGCTCAGCTTGTGTATATGAATCGGTTAACAAAATTCAAAATTGAAAGGTTTCTTCCGATTTCTTTAAAAATTTTACTCATTTATAGTTTAAATAACGTTTTGAACATATAATTATGTTCATAAGTAGAAAATAGGTATGGTTCTTTTGTCATTCTGAAAGAATTAAATTCATAATCTTTGATTTTCGATTTAACGATGTAATCAAACTTACATTTACATCTACCACGTTCTTCAATCATACAATTTACTTTATTGATTTACCAATCAATCAGACAAGTCACAACGTAGGCGTGCGTAGGCAGACAGCTAGTCACTATATTGTATAAAAAATAATTTTTACGTTAGGCTTTGATATTAAGGGCTCAATATTGTGTATGGAGTGGTCCATTGTGAATGGGTCGCGATCGCACTCATAATATTTTGCTCGTCCAAAGTAGAGAGTCCTTTTAGCACCGTGACAACGCTAATTAAATATGAAGCGTTAAACTAATTTACACAAACAATACACACGTGTACTCAATTCAGTTTTGTGTAAAACAAGCTGTTACCCAACCTCTTCGCTGTATATTTTTAAATTTATATCTATATCATAATATTTTTAGCCATACATACATATATACCTGTAGCCCAACATTTTCGCAAAAACGTGTTCTCACTACATACAAATTTTCATTACGATTAGTAAATTTATTCCTAAGTTATAAAAGGACAGAGAGAGAAAGAGACAAATAGAGATATAGAAAACATACCGACAAAAAATTCAAATGTTACAATTGGAAGTCAGTGAGTTACAGTACGAATATTTAACACTAAATTTTCAATTGTCACAAAACAAATATTTTACACACAATTGGACGAATATGTGTATTGACTGAAACAAAATATATATTTATGTATTTTTATAGATTGAGGATTATGTTTAGAGATAGAATGTAGAGATTTATGTAGCATAGGTACAGAAAAGTAGATAGCTGTTGTTAGTTCACAGTGTAATAAGTTGGAAAATAAACTTTGTTCTCGCATCCACGTGTGCAAACGAATTTGCATTTAATTCGCGTTTACATGGCTTCAGGTACATTGACTTTTCGATTTGTTTTTCTCGTTCTGTTAAAAATACTCTGCGTTGGTGTATATTACAGAAATAAGTTCGTTTGGAGATGAACAACGAACTATATACAAAGGGTGTATACCGGAGGCAGCATTTTCTAGAAGATTTCAAAAATTAAAAATGTGATTAAAGATAGAAAAACATTTAATATAGATGTATCAATCTATCAATATATTGTAAAAAAGATTAAATTTTAAGGATTACAATAAAGACGCAAAGTTTAATTAATACACAGCTAAAACTGCTGAAACTAGAATCTATACATTTTGCTGATAGTTCTTTATATATGTAGTTTAAGTTAAAGGGACGAATGGTAATTTAGAAATTCCACTGTTAAAGAGGTAAAAGAGAATATTAAAGTGTGTAAAGAAATTCGATTCTTTTAATACTTTTAGTTCAAAGATCAATTACAGGCTAATCATAGACCTATATGATTTATTGGAATGTACTGTGTATTAATTGTGTGAAAAAAGCGGGCAAAAAGTTCTGTATTATTCAAGTAAAAATTTATTTCAATTCTCATAGACCAGACTCATGGAACAACGAGCTCAGCGGTAGAAAATAAAAATGGTTGAAATCCCTAACATAATACGAAAAAGAGAATTTATTTTTCTTCAAATGGGTTAAAATAAAAAAACTTTGTTCATCGCAAATTGATATCGCTTACATCGTGTAGCGAAGTGCGAGGGAAAAGATGTCATTCCAATAATTACGTTGGCTCACTTTCCTACCCCTCAAACCGAATTACAGAACTGCTTACATTGCTTGACGGGAAAACGGTGAAACGGCGTCATTGAAGCGATCTTGACGCTTAACATCTTTCGGTATAAAATATTTGACTGGAATTCTCCTTTCGGTATCAAATATCGGATTGAAATTCTTCTTTTGAACTGCGTTTAAAAAGAACATTTACAATTCGATTGTTTTTTATTTGTCAACGTATAGCTCCAACGTATTGTTTAAAGGTGGGAGAACTATAGTTCGACCGGGGAAGTACCACCGCCGCCCTCATAATCGGCCGTAAAGTACTACTTGTGTTTCGGTTGGAGAGATTGCGGTTGCTGGCTACACTTTGAAGTGAGGCGACCATCTTAGTCCTCAGGAGTAGAAACGCATCTAGGTTCAAGCTCATATAGGATTTCGGTCGTGTTTGCGATTGTACGTGGATGTCTATGGGTTGCGACTACATAACATCAGGTGGTTTGCATGCTCGTTTGCTACTCTTCACACATATAAAGGCTCTGTCGCTTATTATCTGCATGTTTCTTTTAATTGGTAGGCTCGTACTTCTCTTGTAGTCCTTTTTAATTTTAAATGGAAGTTGTTACGTTTGTCTGTTGTTGTGATTGTAGTTGTTATTGTTGTTGTTGGGTTGTTTGGCGTGAAGGTTTCTACCCCTGAAGTTTTTTTTTTATTGCCAAAGAGTAAGAAACAGGCATGCAGACCACCTGGTGTTAAGTGGTCACTGCAGCCCATGGACAACCACGTCCAATCTCAAATAGAACAGAAGTTCTAAGTAAGGATGGACGCGGATGCGTTCCTACTCTTGAGGACTAAGATGGTCGCCTCCGATGATGTGTATCCGGCAACCACACTTCCCCAACCGAAAAACAATACATGAAGAACATGTTGCTTTACGGCGGGTTATGAAGTTTTCTCTAGATGATCTTTTCGTAAAATTTTGTATTCTAGTTAAGCTTAAACTAGACTTAAGTACAGTATCTATGAATATATATACATATACAATCATCATCAAGTATAACTGACCTGGGTTGGAGTTTTTTAAACAATTAGTCCCACGTTTGTCGACGCTGCCGTTGATAAGAGGGCTGGTTCATATCTCGCGGAGAGAATTGCGATTGCTAATCAATCCGGATTACGGCTAGCGTTCCTAGCACCTTGGCGCATGGGCACAGACTCCCTTTACATTGTTTAACTAATTCATTTTACCACGTACATAGCTTCGAAAGATTACAGAAACCAAACCGATGTATGAATATTGCTTCATGAGCCAGGATTATTTGATATTTGTAAACTTATATCTAACAAGGACATGATAAAAACAAGGTTAACATATCAAACATCAAGGCTAGACTCCATTTTAGCTTCTCAAATAACATTGTTACTATGAGAAAACATCCCGATTTGCGCACCGTAGGTACCTATTTCATCTGATAAACAACTTAATCAACGAATAAACAACTTGAAATCGAAGGAAGATGTCTTTGATCTTATATCACTACGGTAAATAAGTTATCATTATATTGGATAAATGTAATATATTTTTAGAACCTCAATTACTTGACTGTGAAATCATTGGCTTAGCAAAATGTCTTTCTTTGTATTGTGTTTTTCGATGATAGATAGATATAGCACGCGCGAGTGTGTGTATTATTTATTAAAGGAATTAAAATACTATACATATTTTATTATTTTGTTTAGGAGTGGAATTTCAATACCATTCAACTGATTCGATTTTTATAATCACTGTGAAATCGAGAGAAAGCGAGACGAAAATTCTTTAATCTCCATTTAGTTTTTTCCGCTTTAAATTTTTTCCACATTTTCCACCACATGGTACGAAAATCAAACTTGGCGCAACTGAAATATTAAATCGATACGTTTAGCGCAAGCTTTCAGTTGGAGGTATTAGCGAAATAGATATTTGGATTTGATTTTTGTATTTTTAAACAATTTCTTCTTAAATATATCAAAATCAATATAATAGTAACAGCGACTGGCTCTCCTCTGAGCCCTTTTGTTTGAAACCTATAATTACATAACGGAATTTGTATAAAAATGTTCACAGGTGGGAGAACTATATATAACACCACCGCCACCCTGATAATCCGCCGTGAAGCATTACTTACTTATGTGTCGGTTGGAGAGGTGTGGTTTTCGGCTACACTTTGAAGCGAGGCGATCATCTTAGTCCTTAGGAGTAGCAACGTATCTATGTTCGAGCTCAGATAGGATTCAGTCGTGTTTGTGGTTGCACGTGTCTATGGGCCGCGACTACTTAACATCAGGTGGTGTGCATGCCCGTTTGCTACTTTTCTTACATAAAAAAGTCTCTATTGATATCATTGATAATATTTCCCGTTTGTTTGTTGATAAAAAACAACTTTATTTCATATTAAAGTTAAATTTATGAATTCCCGAGTGGCATGATATATTTTCTAGACGTACAAAGGGTTCGCGGCAAAGTTTATAATCAATTCAATCTCGAGTCGTTACGTGTGCGTCGAATGTGTTGTTTGAAAACAGAGAAACTTTTTCAACATTTTTTCCCTTTTCAGCGCATTCGAAAACGTGTTTTAATGTATAAATGCCAGAACAACGTGTTTTATTGTATATGTTTATGACTTTACGATTGTTTGTTAACGATTATTTTTATATGAGGAGAATAGCAAATGAGCATGCAACCCATTTGATTTTAAGTAATCGTAACCCATACGCACCTACGTACAACCACAAACACGACTGAAATCCTATCTTAGCTCGAACGTAGATACGTTGTAACTCCTGAGGACTAAGATGGTCGTCTCGCTTCAAAGTGTAGCCGGCAACCGCACCTCTCCAACCCAAACACAAGTAATTCTTTACGGCGGATTATGAGGACGATTAATGTAATTTTTTTCATAGTAGTGGATTATGGTGGCAGTGGTACATCATTTATACAGGGGTTGCTAGCTTACCTTGCATTCTATACCTCTTACTATTTCTTTATTAGGTCTTACACGACACGACCTTAGCTAATCTTTCTATTAGATTTTTCCGATGTACTTTATATAGAGTTTGCTTCAGAAAACATTTCCACGCTACAACAGTAGAGGTGAGGAGTGATATTGATAAATGAATAGCTATTCTTTGGTGTTACGTGACCTTACATTTTTATTCATCGTAAATTAGATCGTATCTCATAGTTTCCATGCTGAATCAATTTTTAGTTAATGGCTTTCATACAAGCTATATTATAAAGTAAATTAATACTTTAACGAAAACATAACTGTATTTACTTAACATAACACACGTGTGGCTTCTCATAACTGCTGTAAATACAAATCTGTACGGCTTATGAGGGAATACAAATGATTTTGTTACGTAGGCGCTACAAGACTGCGGGTAGACACAACGTTTGTGTATTCATAGACGCTACAAGGATGCTAAAAAATAACACATGTGTGAATCGTCGGCGCATCTCCAGTCTAAAGAAAACTTCTCCAGATTAGTAGGTTAGTCAAAGTGTTAAAATCCTTGCTTGGCCCGCTCACAGTATTATTAGTAGTATTATTGCACTTTTACAATAATGAAAGCCTTACAACGAATTATAATAAACGGAGTTAACAATCTAAAAAGATTCCTACCCACGAGCCTGGTGCCGTGGACGCTGCACGTAATTCTCTGCGCGAGTTATGAACCAATCCTGTTATCACCAGCAGCGTCGAACTAACGTAAGACTAATTTTTATAAACATAATATGGCATTAGAACCTCACGAACCAAAGTTTTACTTTTTTATTTGTGTTTTAATTAAAAGCAACGGGCGTTATTTATTGAAAATACTAAAATATTCTAGTAAATTTATTTCAGACCCACTTTTAGAAGTTTTGTAACCCATAAAATGCAATATGGCTGATGTGGTTGTAACGGACATTTCACGGACAGATAACTGATAAGAGTAAATGAAGAGTAACCGACGCTACTTTGAGTGTAAAACACGCGAAGATAGTCGCGAGCACAGCTAGTAAATAATAATAATAAAAAAGGTGGGAGAACTATAGTTCGACTGGGGAGGTACCACCGCCGTCTTCATAATCTGCCGTAAAGCATTATTTGTGTTTCGATTGAAGAGGTGCAGTTGCCGGCTACACTTTTAAACGAGAGGACAATCTTAGTTCTCAGGAGTGGCAACGTATATACGTCTGAGCTCAGGTAGGATTTCAGTTGTACGTGGATGTCTATGAGCTGCGACTACTTAACATCAGGTGTTTGCATGCTCGTTTGCTACTCTTAATAAAAAAACATTTAAGCTCTATCTTACAACGCTTTAAATCACGATATTGGCTCGAATATAAGATTTTACATATAGCTACATAGAATGTATATGAACACCCGCATTGAATGTGAACAAAAGTGTGGTCAATCTGAACGAGCGGTCCCTCGGGATTGGACTTGATTTTGTAAATGCAAATTGCTCGCTACGAAAATTGGACTTTCAAAATTAAATGTATGATTGTATTCGAAACCGAAAAGGCAATTTTCATTGACCTTTTACTGTCGAGCTTAGCTTTTGGTACATTAATTTTATTTCTTTTCCTGGATATTGAAATTAGTAAAGTTATCTTATGATTTTAAAGTAATATGGCGGAATTTATTCATTGTGCTATATACCAGGTACTCAGAATGCACGGTTTTTTTATTTTTGATAACCGATATTTCAAACTAGTTGAATGCTTCGTGGTCACAGCGAAAAAGCAGTGGCGTGGGCGAACTTCTGACATGTGGTAGTAATAGATTAATCTATCTACCCTATGTTTTGTTCGTTTTTTTTATTATGAAAGAGTAAGAAACGGGCATGCAGACCACCTGATGTTAAGAGTTTAATTATAACGCATTATCTAGTTAAACCAATTTCATATAAATATCATAAAACATTTTATTTTGAATTGTTTATGACTTCGCTACCTATCGAATTAACGACATTAACCTATTTTACTACAAAACTAGCTAATCTCATGGTGTTGTTTCGTGATGGTGAGCGCGTGCATCGTAAAAATTTAGTCTCATCATTTTTCTCTAACGCGCGAACGAAGTATAAATTCAAAAATCCACGTGTATTTTGAAAACAACTTTAGAAATACTACCATCAAATTGTAGCGTACGTGTTGAGCGCTTGAATAAAGGGAACAGAACAGAACAAGTTGGTCCAGATGCTACGGACATGTTGAGTTATCTTGAATGGAAGAAATTTTGTCAGCAGCTTGCGAATGTCCATAGGAATTCTTACACTTTTATTGTAAAAATCGTTACATCATTTGTTTTAAAAATGTTAAGTTCGTTATAATGTTGTTATTTTATTATGTTATTTTAAGGGTTCTTTTAACAAAAGTTTGAAAAAAACGTAGACACGTTCGTTATGTTTTTAATATCTTCTTGAATTAACTTCATAAAAATCATTAAAAAAGAAGTAAAAATGTTAGAAGTGGAATATATATGATTGATGTAATTTATATATTGTCTTGATATTTTGTATATTTTAATAACGCATAAAGACATGTACAGTGTGCAGTAAAAACATGTACAGTGCACAGAACAAATTTGCGTATAGCAGCTAGTTTTCAGTTTTTAACTTTGTACCACTTCTTTAATCATTTGTCAATTTATTTCGTATAAAATTTATTTAATTGTAGTTCTTTTGTTATTTTCCCTTTTCTTTTTTATGTTTTCTATTAGTTTTAATTGTAATAAATTGTTCTTAACGGTAAATAAAGGAACATTTACATAGAAAGATAGGCATAGAAGATGTCATCGCCGAATTTATAACTTTTAGTATATGACGGGTACTCACGATGAACGCTTTTTAATTGCCGATATTTCGAACCAGTTGCATGGCTCGTTGTCACGGCTAAACTCGAAGATAGATTATAAAATTATACGTATTACTTGTTTCATTTCTACAATCTCGCTTTCAGTTTAAATTTTCTGTCAACAGTGAATAACAATATAACGTATAATTTGAGAATTATTATGATAACCCAGGGGTCGGCAACCTGCGGCTCTTTGGATGAAAAGTATTGGCTTTCCACTTCCATACACGTAAAATATTTTATTGTCAAATCCCTCAAAATGTACCCATACATATAACTATCAATATTAAATTCTGTATTTATATCAATAAGTGTTGTTATATTATTGGATTATTTTAATATTATTATTATTATTGTATGACAAAAATATGATATCTGCTAAAACGATTGTAAGTTTTTATATAAATACTAGCCGTGGCCGCGACTTTGCTCGTATTTTATTAAACAAATGTAGTGTTAGTTACTACCCATAACAAAAAACTATTGCCAGTGAAGGTTGTGTTGAAATCGACAAATAAAGAGAGACATAAATTATTTTAACATGTTTTTAATTGGCTCTTTAAAATATAGGAAAAATTGCAAATTTTAACTTTTGGCTCTTTCGTCTTTAAAGGTTGCCGACCCCTGTGATAACCGATTCGCAATACCGTCACAACGTTGGTGGCATTACCATAACAAATGAATATCAGTTTTGCAGTAAGCCATTCCAGTAATTTATGGCTACTACCAACCGCAAATTTTAATAATGACCCGTTAAAATACCAGCTATTACTATTGAATGCTAATGAAGAGAAATAGTTTTGGGTAACCTCAACATCCATTTATATTTCTAAGATAAAATATGTAAGGAGCAAATTTATGGGACTATGTTATATAACGGGTACTCACGACAAACGGTTTTTATTTGCCGACATTTCGAACCACATGGTCACGGCGAAACTGACCGCTGATCACGAGCCATGCAACTGGTTCGAAATATCGGCAATTAAAAATCGTTAATCGTGAGTACTCGTAACAACATAATGTATTCCGCGATAATATTGGTTTAAAATCGTAAATGTATGGGATTATATGTTATGCGCAATTTTCCTCCGCCATTTTCCACTGGTCTTGTTTAAAGGAAACACGTCTACCTCATTTTAAATGAATGAAGATACACAATAAGAGTCCCTAAAATGGGGATGACCATCAGTAAAATCAGTACCAAATTTTAAAAAGAGGCGATTTTAAAGATCCTCTAAAAATATGTTTAAATAATTTTATGTCAGTCTTTATGTTCCGATTTCAACACGACGTTCACTGGCAGATAAAACATTTTATACAAATACAGAATTAAAATAGATAGTTATGTCTATGGGTACATTTTAGGGTATTTGTTAATAAAATCTTTTGTACATGGAACTGGAGCGTCAATGCTTTTCTTTCAAAGAGCCGTAGCTTGCCGACCCCTGGTCTAGTCGTAACAAAGGCGGCGTTAAAGGCACGGAAACGAACAACGCAGATCACGTGGCGTTGGCCAATTTATTTGCGGTTAAGTGCGCACAATAAATTTCACAAATGGTGCGTGCTTTGCCGACAAGGCTGCCTGCTATTTATTCCCAAGTCCAAGGTTTATCGCTCGTTGGACGGACTGTACGCAATGGCCCTTAGATTTGCCACCCGATAGGACTGACATTCAGGGGACTAACTGAGGGCTTGAGTATATTTACTGTTTATTATATTACCGACTGTTTTTCACTACTGCTTATTGTTGACTAGTTTTTGCACTCAGCTTTGCTCGTATAGACATCGACTTTACGATTTGATAAAATATTTGTTAGGTTAGGTTAGGTTTCCAATTTCTTTTTTCTAAGCACTAACTTACGTTATGTATAGCTTTTACTATCCACGTTTGGCAATAGAGGCAGTAGATATGAAGAAACATTCTTAGAACTTCATTAAATAAGACGGTTTTAAGTTAGCACGAACGTGGAATGTTGGTTAGTTTTTTAAAATCATAAATAGTGCCAAATTCAGTACGTAAAGATCAAACACTCTGTTACATAAAAATGTTTTATTACTAAAAATATGATTACTTTTGACTATAAATTGTAATAACTTTTAATTGACTGAAACGATTTTATGACGTATAATATTTTTATGTCACTAAATTGACTATTACCAGTTTTTTGCATTTAATTCAATAGTTTTGATTTGATACATGCAAATCTTTATTTTTTATCATATGAATAGATATCATAGTCATTGTTTGATTGTGAAAGTACCTACTACTGCTCCATAAACACATATTTTCGATTTGCAAGAGGAACATGCGAATGTTTCATAGTGTTATTAATTTCAGCTTAGAAAGAGGTAATAAAGACAATATCAATTTAAGATTTGTTCATGATAGAATGCGGACTCCGAAGTCAGCATTTTACGAGGTACGAACCACCAAAATTCATAAGTACTAAATTCATACGTTATGACAAATAGGTACAGCTAGTATAATTACATAAGACATGGGAAACTCAATTACGTTATTTGCGATTATAGATTAAGGCTTCACAACTTGGCGGAAATTCAACGAGGGATCGTGAGCAGAAAACCATTCGTTAACGTCTATTGAAGGTTGCTTGAAAACAAATGGAGGTTCAATCAGGCAGTTGGGAGCAAACACTCTTACATCGGTCATTACCCTTAATCTGTAACATTACCACCGCTTTCCTTGTTCAATGTTATTCACATTAGTACTTATCATTGTCAAAAATATATTTAAAAGATTTTTTTATGGCAGAAGAGTAGCAAACTTGCATGCAAACCACCTGATGTTCAGCAGTCGCAGCCTACGTACAGCCACAAATAAGATCGAAATCGCGCCTGAGCTCGAAAGACACGTTGCTACTCCTGAGGACTAAGATGGTCGCCTCGCTTCAAAGTGTAGCCGGCAACCGCACCTCTCCAACCGAAACACAAGTAATGCTTTACTGCGCATTATGAGGGCAGCGGTGGTACCTCCCCGGTCGAACTATAGTACACCCACCTTTATATATGTATACGTTTTCTCTTTTAATTTTCTTTTCTTTTCAAGTTGTTCATTTCTTTTTCCCTTATTGTTCTTGTATACTAACAAAGTGACTTGTTCCGTCTTTCCGTCCTTTTCACGATCGACCTTCAGTGAGCGGAAGCCTTTAACAATTTTCAAGATAAATCGCATCGAGGACCCTTTATTATCTTCCTATCTCTTTCTTTCTCCCCTTCTACATTTTGTCTCTCTCTGTGTCGTAACCGTTTTTATCCATAATAAGAACAATTGTCTGACTACGGTTCATACTCTTTAAATGATTTTATGTTGTAATTATTGTGAATTATACAACATATACAAATTATTATCAAAAGCATAGTTTGTACAGAAATAATTTTACAAGGAACATAAAGACAAATTATACTCCGATCTGCAACAGCACACAGGAGCGTGTAATAAAACTAGACGCTAATTATAAACTTTGAAGCACGTAGCTACAGTGTAACGCGTCTTGTTAACGTGCTTGTGCATAAGCCCGGACATTATACCGCTATCCTTTCAGGCACCTCGTTTTTACTTAAGATAACTGCGCCAACGATAATGTGCTCTATTTGCGACTAATTAGGGTGAAATACATTTAAGCATATTTCCTAGCGAGTTTGCTTAAGTTAAAACAAAAAGATTTCAGATATGCAAGTCTTTTCTACGTTCTTTTTACTTGACTAGCTTTCAGCAATTAATAATATGATATGATATAATAAACTAGCTCGGCTTTTAATTACTGAGGAATGACATTTTCAAAATTCCATTATTAGTGCTCACTCTATATATATAAAACCTTTCAAAAAAATACATGTATTTTTTTCTTCCGTTCAGTTCTGTCCGTAACCATGCTCTTATGTACACTACGTATTTACATTATATAGCTTATCAATGATTCCTTATATTTACTGTCTCGAACCTATGAGAAAGAGAAAATCTCGAGCCTATTGACGAGTCTATGGATTATCACGTCCTATTACTTTACTAATGACCACTTTAACGAGTCTATGGTTGTCATAGACCCTTTTTTGGTACGATATAATCCATAATTGTCAACGTTGGTACAGGCATATGCATTTCGTAAGCACGCTGAATACGCCTTATAATTAAAAAGCACTTGTTCCATGCAGCTTTTAAAGCTTTGATTGTTTATGGAGCTCATTTATATGAATGCTTGCATATT
Source organism: Phocides pigmalion okeechobee (assembly GCA_018251015.1). Classification (NCBI taxonomy): domain Eukaryota; kingdom Metazoa; phylum Arthropoda; class Insecta; order Lepidoptera; family Hesperiidae; genus Phocides; species Phocides pigmalion. The sequence continues at coordinate 24,051 of DWON01001272.1, forward strand.
TTTCTTTAAAACAATACTTGTTTTGCTGGGTCAGGAATAATACGTTTGTTGTAATACATATGTTGTTAAAACCTGTATGAACTATTACTATATTTATTTACAAATATATATTATTTTTTCTATATATTTACAATAATGAAAACCGTATAATCAATAATAATAAAAGCCTAACCAAAACGATCTAAAAAGAGTCCGTGCCAATGGGGAACGCTAGCTGCTTCCTGTTTTGTATAGTGATCCCAATTTTCTCCACGAGATATGAACCACGCTCCTTATCACCGACTATTTCGATCAAACGTAGGACTAATTGTTTGAAAAACTATGTATGAATTTTTTTTATAAATGGAAATATGGGATCGAATTTTTCATCGAGAGATCGACCGCCGACCGAACCAGATATATTTTAGTTTTCGACAAAAAGTACGTTTATTTGACCACTTGCAAAAGTTGGTACGTTTATTGCCTTTCAACTAGGACCTAGCGTCTAGAACTTTACCTCCGACTTTTTTAACCCAGTTTCAGAGGAAACTTTTCAAACCTCCTTCAGCTTTTGTTACGAGTTGTTGAAACATTAAAATATAGAACGAGGACATACTTCCTGAGCTAGATTTTTAAATTTTAAGATTCCATTTCGAGCTCGGTTCACCAAGGGTTGAGTAAAACACAACGGAGATATTAATCTTTGTTTAATGTCGGCAACTTAATATACTTTTAACTAGAGGTTATTTTTATTTATGTTTACTACCGTATTTATGTTAAAGCTTAAGTTTAAGCTTGAGATTCTTGTCTGAGTTAGACTTTACAGGTGGGAGAACTGTAGTTCGACCGGGGAGATACCGTCGCCGCCCTCAAAATCAGTCATAAAGCATTACTCGTGTTTCGGTTGAAAAGGTGTGGTTGCCGGCTACACTTTGAAGCGAGGCGACCATCTTAGTCCTTAGAAGTAGCAACTTATCTACGTTCGGGCTCAGACAGGATTTCGTTCGTGTTTGTGGTTGTGTTTTAAAGGTGGTAGAATCGTTAGAGCTCGCCCGGGGCGGCACCACCGCCACCCTCATAACCCGCCGTATAGCAACTTGTTCCCCATGTATTGTGTTTCGGTTGGGGAGGTGTGGTTGCCATCTTAGTCCTCAAGAGTAGGAACGCATCCGCGTCCATCCTTAAATAGAACTTCTGTTCTATTTAAGGTTGGACGTGGTTGTCCATGGGCTGCAGTGACCACTTAACATAAGGTGGCCTGCATGCCCGTTTCTTACTCTTTCATAAT
>DWON01001273.1:0-25311 GCA_018251015.1 Phocides pigmalion okeechobee
GTGGAAGTCGTGTTGAAATCGGAGCATAATGAGAAACATAAAATTATTTGAACATATTTTCTGTGGCTCTTAAAAATATTTGTAAAATTTCAAATTGCAACTATTGGCTCTTTCGTTTTTAACGGTTGCCGACCCCTGTACTCGGGGGATTATAGGTTCCAATTCTGGCATGCACTTTTAATCTTTCCAAGTTATGTGTATATTACAAATTAATATCCCTTATCGTCGCAAAAACGTCACGGGAACACCAACATGAATGTTAACTATAAAGATTGAATTACTTAAAAAAACACAATAACACCTTTAATTCATAACAAAGTATTTCCTCAAAGATAATGTTCTGTTTCAACACAGGCTTTTTAAATGATAACGTAATAATGTTGACTGAAGATAATAAAGAAAACATAAATTAAGGGGATTTTCCCTTTTTTATGTAAGAAAAGTAGCAAACGAGCATACAAACCACCTGATGTTAAGTAGTCGCAACCCATAGACATCCACATACAACCATAAACTCGACCGAAATCCTATCTGAGCTCGGACTCTGCTACTCCTGAGGAATAAGATGTTCGCCTTGCCTCAAAGTGTAGCCAGCAACCGCACCTCTCTAACCGAAACACAAGTAATACTTACGGCGGATTATGAGGGCGGCGGTGGTACCTCCTCGGTCGAACTATAGTTCTCCCATCTCAAACTCTATTCTTTCTATGCGATATATGCAAAATTTAATAACTCTTAGTTTATACTGTGTTAATAAGAACTAAGAAAGAATTTTTCAAAATCCCACCCACTACGGTGGTAAAAATATAAATAAAATAAATCCTTTTATACATTCGCTTCAAATATACATACATATAAGGTGCAAATAAAGTTCAAAAACTAAAACACTATTACAAATATGATCTAAAATGGTTGAAAATGGACTATTTTGGATTCTAAAAACTGTATTTATAAAAAAAATAACGTTTTCTTTTCATATATTCAAACCGAACTTTTTGGATTTTGGATAACTATCAAGTAATTCGAAAAACTCTTCATTATTAAATTCATTGGTAAGCCATATTAGATTGACTAGCATTGCTTAAACCATTAGTTACACAAAGATAATGCATTTTGGAATTGATTCTCTTAACACTTCGACTGCTGCGCTCATATATTAGATCGGGTCAGCGTTGCGAAGGGCGGCACTAAATTAGAGCTTATTTCTCTAGACTGAATACGCCGACAATTCACTGAAATATAGTATTATTAGTATATGGGTAACATTTACGAATACACAGACGTAATGTCCGCCCCCAATATTGTAGTGCCGACGTAAACACTACACTTTTAAACTTATATAATTGCTGAATTTATACATTTTTACTATGTACCGGGTCCTCACGATACACAAATTTTTAATTTTTGATTGCCGATATTTCGAACAAGTTGCATAGCTCGTGGTCACTTTTGATCGCCCGTAATCCATACAGATAATTACACATGTGTATACACCGTAAGCGCGTTGCGCCGAGCAATACACAGCAATGTTGTACGCCGCAGGGAAAATGTTAATAGGCGAAGCCGCGTGATGTAGCTAGTAAGTACATAATTTTATTACCCGTAAGACAGTACAATGCAAAGCCATCGAACTGATAGCGGATCATTGAGCAAGGCAATTAACTGTTCTGTTGATAAGAGATAAACTTTATTTCAACATGAATTGAAACGTTATCGACAGAAATTTCCTGCACTACAATTACCTTTGTCGTAATTGACATAGATACTGAGACGATTATACAAACAACCAAACTGAGAAGAGAAATAAAAGACGGACGAACTATGTGCATCATGAATCTACCAGAAAAGAACTTTTTTTTATTAACACATTTTACATTTAAATTTGTCAGTGTTGCGACCGTACACACCAGATTAAAGATGTGCCGATGATTCGTACACTTGTTGTGTTTGGCTGCATCTGTCTAGCGTCATTTACAGTCGTTATATTCGCCCGTAGACTTCTAGCGCCCACGTAAATACAGCAATGGTGTTCGCCCGTAAGTTTATACAGATTTGTATTCGCACGACAGTTGTGTCAAAGACGCATACTCGTTACGCAAAGTAAAATACATCAGTTGTATTTCCCGCAGTTACAGACAAAAACGACACTGTATCTAAAATCGCCATCTTCATAACCGTAAAATAACTGGTGCGGCGTCCATCTCAGTCCTCAAGGATAAAAACGCATCTATGAGCGACGTCGAATAACATTGCAATCCTGCTTGAGTTCAGACATAGATGTCCATTGGCTGCAGAGACCATTTAATAAAAGGTGATCTGCACACTCGTTTGATGCTCTTTTAACACCAAAAAAATCTAAATTCATCTTTTATATAACTGACCAAGGATCGAACCCGGCAATCTCCGCAGTTCGTCATGATCACCGCTACACTAGTGCTGTCTTCACTCGTCAGTAGTAGAGTAGTTACGACTCAAATAAATAAAAGAGACAGGTATAAAAATCAACCGTAAACTTACTAAGCAAGAAACTAATTAGAATTCCAGTCAAGTAACTTTTTGTAAGGAAAAACTTGAGATCAACAAGTGCAAGGTTAATAGTTACAAACACGTATTTAATTATTCATTGTATGTAGTTATGTTGTAGTTCTTAGTAGACTATGTATGAACTAAATTAGGTAAAAAATTAGCGATACTCATTATGGTCTAATGATATGATTGTGAAATTAACTTAAGTTAATTTAATTCAAAATACAGGTAATATTAAACCTGTAAACTCTGTTTATTTCTCAGTAATAAAGGCTATTTTTATTTTAATGATAAGATTGCAGCAACTAATGGGCTTTCCGGGGTAGGAAAGCCAGGCTCGTAACCTCAGACCCTGGGTGGACGGCGGGCTAGGTGTTCAGCACGCCGCCAACAGAGTTGGTGTTTGCCCCTGAGGTGGGCCTGGCCTGTGAGGACCTAGCGGCTACTCGCGGAGTATATGAGCGCGAGGGTTCCCGTGAGTCAGTCGCGCGGTAGGGAGGTGGAACACCCGTCAGGTTTTTAGTGCTCTACAATCCGACAACCTTCCCTCGGCCCCGAAGCGGAAGGTATCCGTTCCAGGTTTTCCAGACGTAAAAAAAAATAACCACTCACTTCTTGATAAAATGCGTGTTAAAAATTAATTAGCATTATAAATTATAAGCATTACAATTATTGATTAATTAAATGACTTAATTAATCAATAATTGTAATTATTCTATGTGTACAAATTACTTATTTAGAAGGAGTGCCGAGTATGTCCCCGCCGGCTATTTGTCTTGGTTAACCTTAGATAACGGCGCTCGAAGCTGATTAACTGATTTTATGATTGAGTTTAAATTAATATCATCACGGAATTCATGCATTTTCCTGTGTAACGCATACTTTCGATTAACGATTTAATTGCCGATATTTGGAATAGGTAGCATAGTTTGTGGTCATGGCTAAACTGTGTTAGCGTAGAAAACTGATTTATATTCTAGCTTTGACATTTAATACTTTATAATGAAATAAAGCATCAGATTTTTTATGTGAGAAGAGTAGCAAACAAGCAATTGCAGCCCATAGACATCCATGTACAATCACAAACATGACTGAAATCCTATCTGAGCTCGAACATAGATGTGTTGCTACTCCTGAGACCTAAGACGGTTACCTCGCTTGAAAGTGTAGCTATATATATTGGAAGCAAAACTATTAAAATAATTAAAATTTACACTGATTTTTACCTGTGTAAGGATGGAATTTCAAAATTCCTATATCAGTGCTGACTTACACTATATAACAAATATTATCCACATCCACATTAATCCAGGACAATAGGTTCAGTGGTTCAGCTATGTATTAATTTATGTGCATGTCGATCACCTACCTTTTATATATAGAAATGTGTTGGGTACATGATACATCTTTAATATTATGTGCATTTAGTATGTACATAAAATTCTAGACTAGATTAAGCCTATATATTTGGAATATGTTTTAACACACTAATATTCAAATTCAAATACTTATTTTATACTTTAATTAATTAATTACAAATATTATTTATTATTATATTATATATATGTTTAATTATAGGTTTTCGATTTTTACTGATCACATTATTTACTGTATAATAAAAAAAAACTCTGGTTATGTTAGTTATCTTTAACATTTTTGCAAAGTATGGTCATTAAACTGAGTTTTTCAAAACAAATGTTGAAAATAAGTTGTAATACCATTAATTGTATTCATGTATGTGATTATCAAATTAGTCTTTAAATTTAATATTATAGAATTGTAATTAATGATGCTCTTATCACAAACAATGTGAGGAAAATGTTTTTATTATCCTGAACTGAACATCCACTGTGAATATTATCATTGCTTATTTTTTACTTATAATTAAATTTTAATTTACAATTACGTCAATCATAAATAAAGTATAAAAAAACTTACAGCAAAAATAGTATTCTGCAATCCAAACGGTATTGGCGTGAGCCTCGCGAAGAACACTATTTTGAAGGCCTGCGGACCAGAGATCACCCTGAGGAGCGCTCGAGCTGTATCGTTCTTCAACAACCGGTCCAGGGGCAAGTAACTTTTTAAGAGTTTCAAAGTAAAATGCGCCACCGCTACACCGAAGTTCGCACTCACTACCACGGTTCCCAACCCTTTCACTATCCCGAAAAGGTAGCCACTGGTTATAATAAGGACTAAGTATCCAATCGTCACAGGGAAACTCACTATTAAAAACAGTCCCATAAACAACAAAAATATTATCCGCGGGTCCTGAGCGTCTACCCAGTACAGCACCGTCTTTAAATACTCCTTGAAGAAATATATCACTAACACGAAGCACGTGAGCAACAATATTGTAATAACAGCGTTGAACAAGTAACTGTATGTGGACCTATTATTAATCTTAGCCCATAAACTTTTCTTTCTTGATACCGCCGACGGATCGCCTTGACCGCTCTCCACGTCCCCTATTTCCATTGCGATTTCTTTTATTAAAAATCAACACGACCTATTTGACAGTGCACGACGGGATATCAAATGGACTATCATTCGCCATGGCCTACTTTCAGCGACTGTTTATTTCAGCTCGGGATAAAAATTCAAGATTGACCGTGAGCTTCGCTTGACGTCCGCTAACCAACCAATAAGATTTCAGTTACACTTACACTATTACAGACGTGACAGATAACAAATGTTGATAATCTGATGTAGGTATAAGACTAGTGCGAGTATCCGAATAAATGTCATTGTCATAGTATTTTTATATAGGTACTTCGTCATAGGTTGTCAGTATTTGGACGTGTAATGTTGCTAGTATCGTGATTTTACCACTCAGTGGTGGTAATTTATGTATCTTCTGATTAAAGATATACAAGTAATCATGCAGCTGGTGCAAAAAACACGATGATGTTTAGTTCATAATGAAGTTGGCGATTTTAAATTTATTTACAAAGCGTATTCTTGCCATCATAAATTACTCACATACAAGCATGTTTATTTTTTTGTCGTTTTCTGTTTCTTATTCGATTATTTAATTTTAATTACCATTTAAAAATGTTGTCTTAAAAATACTAAAGAATCTTGTACAACTTTTAAATTGCATTATTCGTCCTATATTTGCAAATATTTTGTTGGCAACATCGACAATCTGACAGCACGTTCTTGTCATTGTCAAATGTCAAGAAATTGCCAAATCTTTGCTTGATTGCTTCCTGCATTTCTATATCTTTAATAATATAGTGGTTTTCTCGAAAAACAGTTAATATTTCAAATAGATTTTCAACCATAGTAAACTTCGACAAATTTATGTCGTTAAAGCACAGGAATTTTCTGGATTTCAAGGTTTTTTAGTACCTGTTTGGTGTAATATAACCATACACCATGCCGCCGAAGAAAGCTGGCAATGCTGCCAGCAAGAAGACAGAGCAGAAGAAGAAAGAGAAAGTTATTGAGGTAAAATAATCGCCTAAGGTAATAAATCGAATAATAATAATAAATAAATAAAACGAAAACGGAAGTCAGTTTCTGTTCGTTTCGAATCTTGTCTTGGTATTCTTTTAAGAAGTTGTTAGTTGTTCAGATTATCTATATGAAGGGAACTTGAAATTAAATACATCCCCTATTGCATAAAAGCTTCACTTAATGTAATGTAACATTTTGCGTAAAACTTTTGGCCAAATTTTTATAAAGTCGAATATATATATTTGATTTCTTCTACAAATGTAAATGAAATAGTTAATTTCAATTTTACAAAAATAAACTTAAGAAACACCTTATAATGTGCACGAAGGCCTCAGCCATCTGATGTGATGTAGTCGCTACAACCTACATATATCCACATTCAACTTTAACACTTGCCCTGCAGTATACACAACTTCTGTGTGTTACGTGGCACGACGCGCTTGCAGCTTGTGCACACCTATAAATCCGTATGGATTGGAGGCGAACAAAAGTGCTGTGTTTACATCAGTTCTACAAGAATGGGGGTGGACTGGACATTATGTCTGTGTATATGTAGATGATACACAAATGCTAAAATATACAATATTCTAGTGAATTTATGGAGTGTCTTCAGTCTAGAGAAATAGGCTCCTGCTTATTGCCACTTGCTGCAATGCTGACCTGATCTAATGTATGAGCACCACATTTGAAGTGTTAGACAACTATTGTATCTGAATTTGAAAGGTGTCATTGCTCGCTCTACTTACATGCGAAGCGATCTCAGTCGTCAAGAGTAGCAATACATGAAGCTCAAATAAAATTTTATACCTGTTGGAGGTTGCATGCCCATGAGATGCACATACAATTTAACATTAGAGAGCCTGCTTCTTTAATTATTGCTGTTCTCCCACAAAAGTTCATCTCCATTTATGGACAGTTTCGATACTACAATTTATATTGTTAGTGTAAAAGTACTGATCACTATTTCTCTTCTTATTTCAGGATAAAACATTTGGCTTAAAGAACAAGAAGGGTGCAAAACAGCAGAAGTTTATCCAACAGGTGGAAAAGCAGGTGAAAAGCGGTGGCATTCACCCTGCTAAACCCATGGAAGACAAGAAGAAAGACAAAGAACAGAAATTGAAGGAACAGAAAGAGATGGCGTTGTTGTTCAAGCCGGTTCAAACACAGAAGGTTGAAAAAGGTATGTAGATTTTGATCAGACCTCCAATTATTGGATTCTTAAGGAAATCCTATATCATGGTAGCCTAGTAGTCAAGATTCTGGCCTCAAACAAGGATCTTTTAGGATATAAAACCATGAAACAGAGTACAGATTTTTCATTGTGTGTGAACTCATTTGTGACTTAACGGTAAAGGAAAATGTTGTGTGGATGCCCTTATGCCTTAAAGTTCCCCATCATCTTGAATGTGTATCAAGACTATCAGTTCGCCTTAAGCCTGCATAATGGTCTAAAGCTGAACCCCTTGTTTCTTTTATTCTGAGAGGAGACACATGCCCAGCAGGCCGACCTTAGCCTGCTTGATGAGATAAGACTTAACCTTTCTCATTCTGAAACAAGTGCCCAGCAGGAGGATCATAATGAGTTAAAGATAAAGCGAAAAAAGACTATACAATTTCCTCTGGTACTCTGTGCCAATTATAAAGTTTTTTCTTATTATTATAAAAGAGTAAGAAACCGGCATGCAGGCCACCTGATCTTAAGTGGTAACTGCAGGCCATGGACAACCACGGCCAATCTCAAATAGAACAGAAGTTCTATAAAGGTGGGCAAACAACACCTCCCCAATTGAAACATGAAGAACATGTTGCTTTGCGGCGGATTACGAGGGTGGTGATAGTGCCGCCCCGGGCGAACTTTAAAGGCTCTACTTCCTTTAAAAAACTTCTTTGTCCTTTAAAAAACTGTATGTTTTATGCAAAATTTTATAATGGCATGTAATTTTGCAGGCACAGACCCAAAGTCAGTTGTGTGCGCTTTCTTCAAACAGGGCCAGTGCACGAAGGGAGACAAATGTAAATTCTCTCACGATTTAACCATTGAAAGAAAGGTGTGTGAATAAATTATTTTTAACTAGTTTTACATGGTGTAGCACGTGTTGAAGTCCTTAAATAAATATCAGAGATCATAAATAACATGAAATTACAAAAATTAAAAACAGTTGAAGCTACAAATTCGTCATTAAGATACAAATTCGTCGTCTTTGCAGTTGCTAGATTTTCAATTCTTTGACAAACAATCACATGTGCTAAAATATTAAAAAATATGTATATATTTTTACTACCTCTAAAAATATGTGTACAAAGTTTCATAATAATCGGTTGAGTAGTTTTGGCGCGAAAGCGTAACAAACAAACTTACATTCACATTTATGATACTAGTAAGGATACCCTGTTTGATAGATAGATAGATAGATAGTTTCTTTCATATAAACAACTAATATACAGAGATAAAACTAACATTATGTTGAACATAAAAAAAAATACAATTATCAAATGAAAATAAAATATACTAAAACAGTGGAAGGGTTGGAATACGAAAAGGGTCACTCAGCTTGTGCCGTCGCGCAGGAGCACTGCGGCTGCTGGTTTTCAGTGTAACCCAAATCTCGCATTGTTCTGTTTATGTCTAGGCCTCTTTGCAATTATTCAATTTTGATGGAAAAAGCTTTTCAATGTTAATTCAGTCTTTATTATCACTTATGGTATGTCCAAAAAATATTATGAAGTTAATGTGTGTAAGAAACAAATGTGAGTCAACTTTTATGTAGAAGATTGTATTTTAGGATATTTCATTTGAATAGTTTAAATGACAAGTGGCTATGCAGTGCGGATGATTGTTATCTCTTCTCATTCCAAGTGTTTGTGTAAGTGGTAGATCTATAGACAATAGGGGAGGTACCACAACTTCTTTCATATTCTGCCGTCAAGTAATTCTTGTTTCGGTTGGAGTGGTGTGGTGGTCGGCTACACTTGGGAATGAGGCGACAATTTTAGACCCTAGGAGTAGTAACGCATCTAAGTATGACCTCAGATTTCAGTTTTGTTTGCGGTTGTGAATTTTCCTGGACGGCAACGACTTTATATCAGATGACCTTAGCCACTCTACTCATAAATATATAAAAAAAATGTATATTATAAACCAGTTAACACTTTCCCTGCGGCGTACAACACTGCTGTGTATTGCACGGCACAACGCACGTGCGGCTTGTATACACCTGTGTTGTACGTACAAATCTCTATGGATTACTGGCGAACAAAAGTGTTATATTTACGTCGGCGTTACAAGAATGCGAGCGGAAACGTGTGTGTATTCGTAAATGTTACACGGATACTAAAAATACAACATTTGTTGAATTACATTACATGCATGACATAACACAGACGTAATGTCCGCCTCCAGTCTTGTAGCGCCGACGTGAAACAGCACTTTTGTTCGCCCGTAATCCTTACAAATTTGTCCGTACAACACAGGTGTATAGAAGCCTCAAGCTCGTCGCGCCCAGAATTACACAGCAGTATTGTAGCCGCACGGAAAGGGTTAATTACATCACAAAGGCAGACTTTGTAACTATGATTGTTTTCACCGCAGGCAGAGAAACGTTCCTTGTACGTGGACATGCGTGATGATGACGACAACATGGACAACTGGGACGAGGACAAGCTCAAGGAGGTGGTGGAGAAGAAGCACGGAGAAGGAGATAAGCAGAGGCCCACCACCGATATTGTGAGAACTTTACCCCTCTATTTATAATCAGTTTGCAGTACAAGGTGGGAGAACTATAGTTCGACCGGGTGGTACCACCGCCGCCCTCATAATCCCCTCATAATGTCTATGGATTGCGACAACTTAACATCAGGTGGTTTGCATGCTCGTTTGCTACTCTTCTCACATAGAAAAATAATCGGTTGCACTGCATATTGGTTGATCTATAGTTCGACCAGTGAGGTACCGCTGTGAACCAACTCTTGCAATTGGTGAGGTTACTAGTTACACTTAGAATCGAGGCGATCGTCTTAGTCCTCAAGATTAGTAACGTTAGATAGAAGTCAGATAAGATTTCAGTCCTGTTTGAGATATGGTGGATATTTAAGGGCTACAGAGACTACTTAATGTCAGGTAACTTCCATTTTAAAGGTGGGAAAATTATAGCTCGATAGGGGTGGTGCTACCACTGACCTCATAATCCGCCGTAAAGCATTATTTATGTTACGGTTGGAGAGGTGCGGTTTCCGGCTACACTTTGAAGCGAAGCGACCAACTTAGTCCTCAGGAGCAGCAACGTATCTACGTTCGAGCTCAGATAGGATTTCGGTCGTGTTTCTGGTTGAACGACGTCTATGGGCTGCGACAACTTAACACCAGGTGGTTTGCATGCTCGTTCGCTACTTTTTTCACACAAGAAAAAAAAGTAAGATAATAAGAAATAATAATAATAAGTAAGCCGTTCAATACTTCTGTCTTATTAATATTTATTCCCCTTTTGTCTGCTTATTTTCTATACACTTTGTTGTAAGAAATACAAACTTTTTATTGGTGCACCAATGTATAAATGTCATCATATAGATTCAATTGTCTCGTCTTTTCTAAAATGAAACACATTACGAGTTAATAAACACCTTACCGGTCGTTTATTAGCGTTCCAAAATAATTCTGGTAAAAATATATTTTGAAAAACAATATTTTAATTTACATGTTATGTACAGGTAAGCATCGTCTTAGAACGAATTGTAATAAAAGCCTAAACTAAACAATCTAAAGGTAGTCGCAATTGTCTGCGCAAGATATAAACCAGTCCTGTTTTTAATTGTCATTAGCAGAGTCAAAAAATCATAATTTCACGAAGAAATATAATCAAATCAAATATCCAACCACTCTTATATTAATTTCTATGACATTTAACAATCTCTGTGGCGTGCAACATTGCTGTGTATTGCGCGGCACAACGCGCTCGGCGCTTGTACACACCTGCGTTGTACGTACAAATCTGTATGAATTACGGGCGAACAAAAGTGCTGTGTTTACGTCGGCGCTACAAGACTGACCGGACATTACGTCTGTGTATGTGTAGATGATACACTGATGTTAAAAATACAGTATTTTAGTGAATTGTCGGCGCATCTTCAGTCTATTGAAATAAGTTTAGTGCCACCTCCCGCAATGTTGACCCGATCTGATGATGAGCGCTGCAGTCGAAGTGTTAATTTCTATGCATTTAAAGAACCCTTTGATTATTTCAGATATGCAAACACTTTTTGGAAGCGGTAGAGAAGTCAAAATACGGGTGGTTTTGGGAGTGTCCGTCAGGTACCAAGTGTATTTACCGGCACGCGCTGCCTCCCGGCTTCGTGCTCAAACGAGACAAGAAGAAGATGGATGAGAAGAAGGTGGAAATATCCCTCGTGGACTTGATAGAGAGGGAGCGAGCGGCCCTCGGACCCAATCAGACCAAGATCACGCTAGAAACGTTCCTCGCGTGGAAGAAGAAAAAGATAAAAGAAAAACAGGTTAGAGACTTTTTTCAGCCATAAAGTAGTATTTTGTTTTAATGGTGGGAGAACTATAGCACGACCGGGAGGTACCACCGCCGCCTTCATAATCGCCATTAAGCATTACTTGTGTTTCGGTTGGAGAAGTGCAGTTGCCGGCTGCACTTTGAAGCAAGGCGACAGACTTAGGAGTAGCAACGTATCTATATTCGAGCTCAAATAGGATTTTACTTGTGTTTGTGGTTGTACGTGGATGTCTATGGGCTGCGACTACATAATATCTGGTGGTGGCAACAACAACAACAACAACATGCTCGTTCGCTACTCTTCTCATACAAAAAAAAATCTGCAGTTAGGGCTGCCTCCCGCAATCGTAACTCCATCTAATATATGCGCGCCGTAATCATTGACATAATTTCATGACAATCGAGACCCACGCGTCATGACTTCCGAAGCAAAGAAGGGAACTACATTTTGGTATGAATGGTCACCCATCCAACTTTTGACCGTGGCCGATGTTGCTTCACTTTGCTTATCATTAACGATGTAGATATGCACAGAAGCTCCAAAAAGCTTAATAATAAATAAATGCCGTTTAGTCGGAAAAATTCTATCAATAGAATCATAACAAACAGTTCCACTCTTCATTGCTTTGGTGAAACCAGTAATGGAAAGAGGTTCGTATTTTTTAAATGCCAGAAAAAATAATAATTCATAAATATAATTATAATAATAACTTTATTTAGAACATCGACGGCTCACATCTATCGTTATTATATCGTTTCTATGGGCTATAGTAGCCTGAAATAAATAAATAAATAAAATAACAAAAACAATATACATTAAACGTGGTCACGGCAGGACACGCTGGCGGCGGCGGAGGAGCAGCGGCGCTGCGACTTCAAGGCGGGGCGCGCGGTGGGGCTGTCGGGCCGCGAGATGTTCTCGTTCGACCCGGCGCTGGCGGCCGCCGACGACGACGACGGCGACGCGCTCGACTACCGCCGCGACGACGACGACGAGGACGACGCCACCGAGTACCGCGAGCTGCGCCTCGACCTCGTCGGCATGGAGGCGTGCGAGGTCACTCATTTTAACTTTCCTGCGGCACACGACACCGCTGTCACTTGGCAATGCGCTTCCGGCTTGTACACACCTGTCGTGTACGTACAAATCTGTATGGATCACGGGCGAACACAAGTGCTGTGTTTCCGTCGATGCTACGAGACTGGGGGCGGGCATTCAGTATATTCGTAGATGATACACAGATGACACAAAATTTAAAGAAAAGGGCTCCAGTTTAACCGCCTCCCGCAATGCTGACTTGATCTAATTCATATATTAGCCGTAGTCATTGTGTCAATTGCGAGCTTTTGGAATGACAACTAAAATGACAAGTGACCGATGAACAAACTAATTTGACTTCTGCTGAATATTCATTTTCGATAGGTCTTAAAGTCCTATTTACATTTCCAGGTGGACGGGTCTGGTACAAAGGCCTCGGAGGACAGGTTGGAGCAGCTGCACAAAGGGCTGGAGAATGGTGGGACGGAGGCCGAGGCCAGCGAGCCGGCTGCGGTACCCATCAACGAAAATCTCTTCCTGGACGAGGACCTGGATGAGGAGCTCCAAAATCTGGATTTGGAGGACTAGCAGCCGATATGTACATAGTGAATTCTTAATGATAATAAATTAATATCTATTATATTTATTTCATGGTGTATTCTTTCTAGTTTCTCTACGCCCTGTTCTTTTGAAGACTATGATTTTCGAGCTGTAACTTTTCGTTTTGAACTGATTTAGCAAGTTTTTCGGAATTAGCTTAAAATCGTCTATGGACTATACTGACACCTAGACTGCGGCGCTCATATAAAGCAGGTCAGTGTTGTGGGAGGCGTACTAAACTGGAGCGTATTTCTCTAGACTGAAGACGCGCCGACAATTCACTGAAATATTATATTTTTACCATGTGTATCCTATACGAATGCATAGGCGTAATAATCGCCCTCAGTCTTGTAGCGCCGACGTAAACACAGCACTTTTGTTCGCCCGTAATCCATACAGATTTGTATGTACAACACAGGTGTATACAAGCCGCAAGTGTTGCGCCGTGCTACACAGTAGTGTTGTACGCCGTAGGGAAAGTGGGAAAAGCAATCGTTTTTTATGAAACTTAAGTGTACGCGCTTGCAGTGCCCAATGGTACATGAATACTGTCATTGGACAATTGTAACCAATTCCATTTACATTCTGTGTCTCAACTGTAGTCGACCCACATTTGTTGGTTACTAGCACCCCATTGTAAAGTATGTTCTCAGTCATCCCCAGTTGTAGAGGAGTCAGTACTAGTCAGACATAAACGAATGCAGCCTACTCATTTTACTTGCTATGGAAACATTCAAATATATTCAGGAAAAGGTAACTGTAGCGAAGGGTAAAATTAAAAAAATAAAAAACATTAAGATGTACTTGAAATATAATGAGTACCATATTACATTTTGTAAACTTACACAAATTATCAACAATTACAGTCGACTAATGAAATATACCCTTTATTTTTAAAAAATTATAGTGTTAAAAATTCAAAAAGTAATTTGGTTATATTACTTAATGCTAAATAACTTTTTTTTTGGTAAATATAAAAATGCATTATATATATTTTGAAGTAATAAACATTTATAAAATACTAGCACCTGTGTGTATATTCTAGCAGAATTCACAGCCAGTACAGTGACCACCCATAGTGGCGGTTGGAACCCTCGGAATGTTTTCCAAATGAGGATGATGACTAATTAATGGAGAAGTTGAACAGCAGAAACCGCTGAATCTGAATATTTGCAGATAGGTTCTTTATAAATAAATCCAAATGAATTTGAATAAAACCATCCTTCAGGGAGTAAAATAGGGTTGAAAGACAATAATTTCTGAGCTTGTAAACCTGTGCCCAAAGATGGCTATATTAAAAAAATTAAGAAACTTTTTTTTGTATATTTTAGGTGTTAATATTTTGAACTATTATAGTGACCGACAACCACAAAATTATTTTTTTAAAAGAGCTAATCTTTTCAACTAACTTGGTGACTGATGTTGGGCATTGGTGACAGCCAGAAGCTGCCGAAAGATGGGTTTAAAGAAAATTTATAGTAGAACCTATTCACACAAACATTCAGAACCACAGCCGAAATCTAGCTTCATGATATAGATACCTAACTCTGGATCGAATTCAAAACCTTTTGCATGGCGTTCTCATACAATTACCACTGCACCATGTAACATTTATAATAAAAAATAAAAACATTATATTGAGTTATACTCGGCTTAATACTAATTTTGACGAATCAATAGTGCTTGTAACTGGTCATGGCACACAGGAATATCAACATTTAATGTTGTTTTAAATTTACAATTTGAATCTGATATATTCATGAACATAGCAAGTGAGTGGCGGTGGGGTTCAATGCCCATCTTAATCTTACCTCACCCTTATCAACAGTGTTCTGTGATCTCATTAAATGGTCAAACTCTGGCTAGTTCATCCAAATCTCTTTCTCTGTGGAACAAAATCTTAGCCACGCTAATGTAGTATACTAATTTCTCTCAATTACATAGACAGCCATGTTGCAGGATTCTCTATTGTAATTTGGTCAATGATTTCTTGAGAGAATCCTTTGGATTTCATTCTCGGCAGAATATTGTTTATTATGTGGGAGTAACCGTGTCCACCATAATCAATCTGAAAAATAAACATTATTTTTTAAATTTATTATGACATTTTTTATCTATGGCATTAAAACAAATATAGATATTGACAAAGATAGTTTAAGAAATATGAAAAGAAAAGTACATTGAGCCTTTTTCAAAATATTCTCAGGTCATTTTTAAACTGAATGGGAATGATTAACAAAAAGAATTAACAGATTATAAATTCGGAGGCGAAACCTTACCAATAATAATAATTATTAATACTGCGGGCGTCCAAACGGCTGTTTATTCAGACACATCTCCAGTCTATTTATTTATTTAAAATTGCACCAACAAAGTATACACTGTACATAATTTTTCACACATGCATAAAGTAATAAAAGTGCTACTTTAATTATAGGCGCAAATAACATGATAAAAGATTGAAGATTGAAGAGAGATTGATTAAAGATTGAAAGATTGACTACAGAAAATAACTCCAGTCCGCCGCTCGCAACGCTGATTAATTAAAAATGTAAGCACTGCAGTCAAAGTGTTAACAGTTTCGCTACGGCGTACAACACTGTTATGTTATGCGCGGCGCAACACGCTTGCGGCTTGTACACCTGTGTTGTACGTACAAATCTGTATGGATTACGGGCAAACACAAGTGCTGCGTTTACGTCGGCACTATAAGACTGGGGGCGGACATTACGTATGTGTATTCGTAGATGATACACAGATGCTAAAAAATACAATATTCAAATGAATTTCATTGAATTGTAGGCGCATCTTCAGTCTAAAGAAATAAGCCTCAGTTTAGTGCCACCTCTCGCACCGCAGACCCGATTGAATATATGCATGCGATATGAGCAACCAAAGTGGTAAGGCATAATTACGTTGGGAATTTTCTTACCAGTCTGTGTTTAGTATGAATATCGTGGGACATCAGAATGCGGTCAGCCTGTCCTTCGTGGATCAGGCAACGGATCAGTTCGAGACGTTGCGCGTCGGAGGGCATGTCTATGTTCGGGCTGAGCTGGTAGTACGACACCTCGGTACCGAACAGATCAAACTGGCAGTAGGTACCCAGATCGGCAAAATTCATCAAATCATCCTTATTGAGTAGGGTGCCTGCGAAAATATTAACCGTCTCTATAAGGGTGGGAGAACTATGGTTCGTTCGGAAAGGTACCACAGCCGCGCTCATAATCCACTGTGAAACATTACTTGTGTTCGGTTGGAGAGATGCGGTTGCCGGGTACACTTTGACGTGAGGCGACCATCTTAGTCCTCAGGAGTAGCAACGCATTTACGTTCGAGCTTGACAGGATTTTAGTCGTGTTTGCAGTTGTAAGTGGATGTCTATGAGCTGCGACTACTTAACACCACGTGGTTTACACTCTCGTTTGCTACTCTTCTCACATAAAAAAAACATTCTGAACAAACAGACAAGTAGCAGTTAGTCGTATGCCCTCAACTAAAGAGCTATTAATTTTCAACCGGTCAAAAAAGTTTCTGTAGACACTTCAGAAATTTTTTGATCATGTTATTTCTCGAACAGAAATACATATCAAATATAATTTAGAAGGTGGTAGAGCCGTTAGAGCCCGCCCGGGGCGGCACCACCGCCACCCTCATAACCCGCCGTAAAGCAACATGTTCGTCATGTATTTGTGTTTCGGTTGGGGAGGCGTGGTTGCCGGATACACATTATTGGAGGCGACCATCTTAGTCCTCAAGAGTAGGGACGCATCTGCGTTCATCATTAAATAGAACTTCTGTTCTATTTAAGATTGGACGTGGTTGTCCATGGGCTGCAGGACCACTTAACATCAGGTGGCCTGCATGCCCGTTTCTTAGTCTTTCATAATAAAAAAAAACTTTATTGTACACCACAAAGAAAACACAAGAATAGAAAAAACAACAAAACAAATATAGCAGTGGTGACCAAAGGGCGGTCTTATCGCTACAGTAGCGATCTCTTTACAACCTTTGGGTAGGAGACATGGCAACAAGTATAGAGGACGAAGGTAAGGTGTACAATAAATGTAAAAATGGGTAAAATGAGTTAATCATATTAGTATCTTCCCTTTAAGAGTTACGATGACAGAGATACAAATCCTAAAACAGTCAAAAAATATACTGACGGTCTAAGTGCGACATGACCGCCTTGTCGGCCTTTCCCCCCGCCTCCAGGTACAACCGGATGATCTCCGCAGGGGCGGAGCGCTCGCGGTCCGGGTGGAAGCTGGCGCCGCAGCCCACCTGCGCCTGCACTTCACCCGCCGCTCGGATCGCTTGGCGTTCGAAATCTACAACCAAACGTATTATTTTAATGGTGGAAGAACTACAGTCCAACCGTGACGGTATAACCGCCGCCCTCAGAATCCGCCAAAAAGTTTTACTCTCGTTTTACACTTTTGTTGTACACTTTGAAGCGAGGCGACCATCTTAGTCCTCAGGAGTAGCGACGCATCTACGTTCGAACTCAGATAGGATTTTAGTATTTTTTGTGGTTGAACGTGGATGTCTATGGGCTGTGACTATTCATCAGGTGGTTTGCATGCTCGTTTGCTACACTTCTCACATAAAAAAAATACCAGAAATGGCGAAATATCTAACTGACAAAATAAAAGCTAATGATGAACAAATTGGAATAACATACTTCTATATTAGATTCCTCGCGACCAAGAAAATTTTGTTCCAACTCCACTAATATGCTCCAAGAGAAACATTTGGAAATCATAAAATTATATCGTGAACTCGTGCAAATAAAGCTTTATAGTTAATGTAAGAAACCTGCGCTTTAAAGTTTTAATTAATTTTCGTAATCACCACTTACTTCCGAACTTATTCCACTTTTCAAAGTCTTATTATATATTTTCGTTGCTTTTAACGTAACATTGAACTTAAGTGGCGGAAAGTTGTTCAATTCTATCTATTGCAAATTATTTCACACTGATTCGATCATCAATTCATTATTCACAATCATCTGTTCTATGATTGATTTCATATATTTCATGACAGGTACAAAATGGCATTTCGTGAGACGCTTTGCTGCCGAAAGGTGCGAAGGAAGAAGAGTAGGTACCGAGATCATTCCAGTGTAAGGGAAACGACGGTCAACCACACTTCTGATGGGACTCACTTGGTTCGCGTCAGATCCCAAAGTCAAGACCGACGGAACAGGATTGACCACAGGATCAGACGAAACAGTTACTACGGAACAGAAACCACAAGTCTTTGCGGCGATAAATACAAGGACTACAGAGACAGACGCCATAATGGCTTATGGCGAGACAGGAGCAACAGTTCATCGCCTGGCAATAATAATGACTTCCATAAAAGCAGGTTTCGGAATGGATACGAACTAGATACAGAATCTGGCTAAAGTTAACTTGATGGATCGAAGAATTGAGCTGTCATTTGGAACTACATATAAGTAAGAAACGTGTATAAAATATATTTTAATCTCGAGCAAAAAGTCATTTTAGTCATCTTTACTATGTCCTAGTATAATATAACTGATGATATAATTTAAGTGTTACGTATATTCATTAAAGTTATTCTGGATCTGTGCCTAAGTGTGCCCATTAAGCTGACGTTCTCTCGCCCATTATGCTGGATTTATAAGATGTGTTATGTTAAGAAACCTTCGAAATGTGGATCGCATCAGTTTAGTTTCAGCCGTTGCGCCGAAATGTACATGTTATATTGTAAATAATTATCATCTTTGCATCATCTCTTTGCCAAGTTGAGCATATGCTATCATTTTATAAGCGAAACAATCATTGATTATAATCGTTTAGAACTTCCATTCTTTTACAAAAGATGAAAACAATGGACAATTATTAATGCAAACAAGCCTACAATAAATATCTTGCACATGAATATTCAAAACTGTTTTTAAAATATTTTTCAGTAAAATGAGCGACACTATACGTTTATTCAATAGGTATTGGAGTACAAGGGAATTGGAATGACACATTGCTTTGAAATCATGTTTTCTTTTTCATTCAAATGACCGCGCGTAACCTCTGTATGCTATAAGTAAACATCTATGCTTTTAACACAATTTTTAAAATAACTACGTATTTGTTTTTTATTTCTATTTTTTATTGTAGATCTAACTTTTAGTGTAGATGGCAATAGAATCATAACAGTACTCCATGTAAATATTAATCGCTTCCAATTGCATAATTATATTTTACATAATTATGATAGAACTTTACCTACAGGTAAGTTCGTTTTATCATTTATGTCGTAAAGAAAAATTATTTTATTTTCGAAGAATTACTACTTATTACAAGAATGTAAGGTATAATTGACAAATTTGAATTAAAATATAGAAATGACTCTAACATGTACATATTTATGTAGCTTTCAATATATTTGTATTTAGACACAATTTACAAACCTCGAATGACTTTTTGAGATCCCGTCAACAAGTCCGCTATCCAGATATAATTATATGGATAAATTGGGCATCAGAAAACTTTAAATCTCACTATCCCTCACCTTTATAACCTACATCATATCATGTACCCATGTAATAGCAAAATAAAATATTTGAAATTTGAAATTTGAAATATCTACATACATAGCTAATTAGGAATCCAAAGACGTAGTTTTGAATAAGTATCGATAGTTATAAATAATAACAAATTATTAACATATTGAAATTGGAACAGTTTATACGATATCCTTGCGGATCGTTTATATCCTATTTCTTGAAGAAACTTCGACACTTTTATTTAGTATTTGTATTAGTAGTTTTAGAATGTATATTCGATGTAATAGAATAGAAATATTGTAATTTTAAAAATCCTATTAAAATCTGAAATAACAGATATGTAGTAAACGATTTTATGTACAAATTTTTCTATAGAATCACTTTCTTGTATTTGAACCGATTTATTATACGGATAAAAATTTCAACTTAATTAATATATGTGTATTATAATGTTAAGATTGACTTATACAAAACTGCATATGTAATTTATTTATAATAAAATAATTTATTGCTATTTAAAAATGGAACTATGTCTACTTTTATCAAATAAAAGTATTATGAAAACTTTTGTTTATTTGTACAAGTAGCTTTTAATCAATTTACTTTAATAGACTATCCGATTCTCAAAGCAAAAAGCAAGCAAGCAACCAGAGTTGTTTATCAGACCTTTGTATGGCATCTGGTATAAGTGTGTGAGTAAGAAGTTAACGCTTAGGTCCATACCCCCAAGTAATAAATTGATACAACTTTTTTATTTACAGACCGATTGAAATGTAGCGAACAAAATATGTTAAGTTAGGTTAGGTGAGGTTGAGGTTAGTGTTACATATTAGAGATAACCGCATAGATATCTATTTAGATGTTTCTGAGGTTAGCGCTCACGCACAGGCAAACAGGCAAACAGGCAAAAATTATAAAAAATAAACGAGTTGCACTCCGAGAGTGCCGGCAGAAGTGAAAACTTGAATATTAACGTTGCGCATTTTTGATATTTTGGAATGGTTAGCGAATAATTTTGCGAATAATCGAATTGCTTTAATTATCAGTATAAAAATACTATCATTTATGTGGTAAAATACAATATTCATTTATTGCGCTATCAGACATAGACGGTCGAGCCATCAGCGGTCACCATCAATGGATGCGCGTGGCACTCTGTAACACGAACACACACGCACATTCGCGCAGGCGTCCTGCGCCGTATAAATGAAACAGTAGGCGCAGGCATATATGTATTATCGCCACGCGGTAAAAAGAAAGGGAGATACTTCCTCTCCTACGCCGCGCCTGTCATCTAGTCCCCCTCCGTCTTACGAATTTTTGATCAGGTCACGTATAAACAGAACTTTTCACTTCAAACACATTGTTTCGGGCTTTATAATTTATTAAAACATGCCCCTACAAATTTTCTCACATATTTTCCAAATACAGAGAGCGATTTGTTAGAATTGTACGAAATGCACATAAATAATGAAAGTTAACCTATGGACTCATGGGCCCGCAATTAAGACGCTAGGAATTTTTTTTCGTAGATAAGGAATTTTATTGCGTAGGTAGGGAATGTGGGAAGGACTTGGATTGCTTGCTGTGGGATTGGATTCCGGCAATCGAAATTTGCCGAATACTCGAGACGTCTTGTTTTTCGGAGCTTCGGAAATTACCAAGCGAACTAGGGTAAGGTTCCTGAAATAAGGTAAAGTCAATTAAGGCTTTGAACAACTCTGATGAAGCTGATTCAATATAAGTTGGGTTTAATTACATCTACAAGAGACCAAACATCGATGAGTAAATACTTTTAATAAGTAGAGCTGTGTCATTTTTGTAATGTATTGTAATTTGATTGTCTATTGGCGGAAATTACCAACTACTTAATAAATTTTCTAATGCTATTTCGACGTAGTGAAACATTTTAGATTTACGAATGCATCTAGTAACACAAATTGTTACTTATACTTCATGGGAAGTCGTTGGGCGCAAACCACACCAGATTGATCGCGGTGGAAATCTACGGGGAATGGCTATGTCCAGCAGTGGACAGACTGAGATCCAATCCAATATCTTTATAGCGTGGAAAGTTAGAGATTGAAATTTTATTTATTTAATCAACAAATAAAGTTTCTGTTCACAAACGCGTGCACGTAACGTGGGTTTATGATTGTATCCAATTCGGAGTTTAGGATTCGATTAAATCGAGCAAAGCAAACTTGTTCCGCCGGTACGCAATTTGTTCGCATACAAAGTAGCGCCCACCGCGTAGCTATACATTTTTAAAGGTAGTGTCCAGCCTTTAATTAGCCGACACAAACTCAGGTACGTGCTACAAATTAAAGTGATCGAGCAAAATATTAATTTTAGTATAATTTAAGTTAAAAACCTGCTTGAAATAATCGGTTGAAATATTTACAAAGCAAATACGGCACAAAATTACTGCGTTTTTTTTTAATAGTTAACTTACATTATTACACTGTATTCCTTAAAATTTATTATAATAAAGTCTAACCTAAACAATCTACAGGGAGTCCGTGGCATAATGAAAAGAATGTTGAAAATAACGGTCATCTGCATGGTATTTATAGCAAATAAAAGGGTTATTTCTAGACAATTTATGATAAAACAGTAATTAATACACTGACACGCTTTGAACACGTCCTAGGCCCGTTGATATACTATATTTTTAAATCTAAAACTGTTACAGCTGTAAGGTTACCATATTTAAATTATGCTATTAATTCATATCATACTAAAATATTTTGAGGTGACAACATTATTTTTACAAGACCTAAAGGGAGTCTGAGCCCATGTGGCATGGCAATCGCAATTCTCTTGCGAGATATTAACCAGCCCTCTTGTCACTGGCGGCGTCGACCAAACATTATTTTTACACGATTAATACAAACATCATAAAATAAACATATTGTTGTAATTCGTGAAAATATTGAACCTTACTGTTATTTTGATATAATAATATAATATTATTCGAGACTTTCCATTAAGGAAGAAGGATTAAAGAAAAGACAAGAAAAACAAGCGAGAATTGATTTTTTGATAGTGAATATAATAAAATATGAAGACGATATTTAACAAATATTTTACACCCTCATTCACTTTATCAGCCTTATTTATATGTATCAGTACTGTAATATGATCGATAACAAACATTTCACATTTCGAATTTGTGGAGATAACAAGCATAAACAAAAATTCTTGTTCAAATTGTTTACCGAAGCTGTTATAAATTGTAACAGGGCAACATAAACATTGAATAAGCACCTATCGAATAATTTATCTGGTTTCGATACCCGGAGGCCGCTTTCAATATTTATTTCAAAGATAAATGTTGCGTTGATTTTCATCGTGTTTGATACGATAAGCCGTTTAATAATATCTTCTATCCGATTTTATATTTTTAACGCAGAAAATTGAATTTTTTATAACAAGATTAATTATACGCTCTCGAGTTTCGTGAAATTTATTCTCGTTTATGCACCCATGGTGCTAGTTTTAACTGCAAGCCTTTTCATATATTAAAAGAGGGGTATAGGATCTCGCCATCTGATGAAAGGTAGTCGCTGTAACCCGTGGACTTCCTCATAAATAATAATATATGAGGAAGTCCTCGTGTCCTACGTATGCGTACCACAGTCCTACGTAAAAAAAATCGTAAATATGTTGCTACTCCTGAGGACTAAGGTGAGCGCCGTTTTTGTAAATTTAGCTAATGTTCGCACCGATAGCGTCCGGTGAATTACGAGGGCACCGGTGGTGGTACATCCTCGATTTAACTATAGTTCTACTACAGTTTAAACCTTTTTATATATTACTGTAGAGATTAAGCCTCTCTACATAACGATATAGTCACTTAAGGTTTACTGCCTATGAACATCTGTGACGAGTTCAGAAAAATAGAGGCTTTAATGTGTCAAGTCAAATTCAAATAAATACCATTATCCTATCCAATCCTATTATCCAAACTCTTTTTGAACGTCAAAAAATCTATCATTGCTTAGGAAAATGCTTTCGTATGTAGCGGAAACGGCGAACTAAACTCTATTGGCGCGTTTATGCCTCCCCGAAACTTACAAATTCTTTCACTTATATACTTTCTGAGTAGTACCGGGAAATATTGTATGTTATCCAATTCCGCGTACAAGACATGTAAGTGACAAGTTCAGGGCAGTGTACGTGACGTATTGAATGTATCAGACCTTAGCTGAATAGCTTATACCTGTACCTACGAGAATATTGAACAGACCAATACAAGTTATATTAACATTTGTATATGCAAGACGAAGGTGATTGACTGACCCAGAGATCAATGCGGATGTAGCTGAATCTAGAATCCTAACATTTTGAACCGTAAGTGAACACTTAGAATTGAATTTTAGAAATTCCACCAGTAAGGTAAAAATGTTTAAGTAATTTATATCTTTTTTTTATTTCATTTCGTAGATTTGCTTCAAATATACAAACGTGCTTCTATGGTAGAACAGAGTTGTCTAATTTATTGTAGTGAAATGTTATATCGACTTCTATTCGAATAAAGGCGCGAGCAAAAGATAATAATTTATAAATTTGCGGAGTAGTACAAACAGTGCTGTTTCACCGGGAAACTACAAAAATTTTCTCTCTCTTCACTCTTTACTCGTTTCCTATGTTGAGATCACGATTTATTTGTTTACATAATGTATTTATCTTTCCATTTGCTGCGATCTACAGCCCGATGTATTGCCTCACTTTTGAGTATCAAGTGATACTCGATCTGTACATTTTTTTTCAGCTGCATTTCTAGGTCTCTTGCCTTGATGGTGACCATTACCTGTTTTAAGTCGTGATTATTTCTTCGGGCTCTGAGGCCGAAGTATGAGAGTCTATAGCTGAAGTATGCAGGATGTGACACCCTATTTTGGAGAAAATAAATTCTTGCACTTTATTGGAAAGTAACTGCCAATGTTTCCTATCAGACGGCTGTTAGTACTAAAAAGTAGCGACGTTTAAATGTTCTTACATAAACTGAAATACGTTTGGGAATGTTTTCCACTATCGTATAATACCATTGTAGTGTACGAGGAGTAACGGAGGCGAGCGTTCATAGAACGTGACGGTTATTGACACACCTACCAACATATTAACACACCTACCAACATATTAACACACCTACCAACATATTTAGTGAAGATTATACGTGACTTTCATTGAAATATTATAAGTAAAGTGAACAAATATAAAGGAAAAATGTTTCATGTATCGTTTGCCGGTTTGTAGCTTGCAAATGTACTTGTATTTAAGTTTGTTTTGTTAACATACCTGTATTATGTATGGTGGGACACAATATTATTAGCGACAAGTTATACCCTCCTCATACTTCGCCTAGTTCTAGCAGATAGGTACCATAGACATTGTCAAAGCAATTCTTATGTATCAGTTAAGTTGGTTGTTAGTCCTCGAGAATAAAACGCATTTATATACTGTTTTAATTGTGAAAGAGTAAGAAACGGGCAGACAGGCCACCTGATGTAAAGTGGTCACTGCAGCCCATGCGCAACCACGTCTAATCTCAAGCAGAACAGAAGTTCTATTTAATGATGGACGCGGATGCGTTCCTACTCTTGAGGACTAAGATGGTCGCCTCCAATAAT
>DWON01001274.1:0-25306 GCA_018251015.1 Phocides pigmalion okeechobee
AGAGTAGCAAACGAGCATGCAAACCACCTGATGTTAAGTAGTCGCAGCCCATAGACATCCACGTATAACCACAAACACGACTCAAATCCTATCTGAGCTCAAACGTTGAAACGTTGCTACTTCTAAGGATTAAGACGGTCGCCTTGCTTCAAAGTTTAGCCGGCAAGAAAGGTTTAAGGTAAATGTAAATATCCATGGGTTGCAAGCAAGTTGGTCTGCACACTCCTTTGCTACCCTTCTAACACAACACCATAAGTTTACACGTCAATTTCCCATATAAGTATAGTATAGTATAGTAAAGTGTGTGGCAAGCAGCCCACGATGTTATTGTTGATGCAGTGTTTGCTTACAATTCCGCCGGAGTATCGGTTGCACTTGCACAGATATTAGTTGATAGCGGGCGTAGGGTTGGCTCGCTGCCAACACACCTGACCTATATGGAGATATGATACGTGGAAAACGTGCCACATTTAGTTTTCAGGGATCGTAAGAACCTTTTACTTTGCAACAATGGAATTTATAACAACAACCTTCTTTTAGCGTATATGTGTATTTCTTATAACAGCATTACATTTTTTTTAATTTGATAAGAGTATCATATGATTATCGACTTAAATCATCGCGGAATATATACCCTACAACGTATCGGATAGTCACGATTAACGATTTTCAATTGTCGATATTCGAATCAGCATAGGAGTCACGGCTAAACTCAGTTTAATTGATTACCCGGTACATAGTAAGTGTCTCCTTCTGTGTCTACCTGGTACCCAATAGTGTCTACTTCATAGAGCTATTCTGACTTAGTTCTCAAGCATCGCAACACACTATCTCCGGCCTTATGTTATACGCATGGACGACAGCAACCACTTATGATGAAAAATGCTCGCTCACATGTTACATCAATGATATAAAAAATAGAGACTGTCGAGTTTATAGTCTCCATAGCATAGAGCATGGATTTAACTAGAGAACGCGTGTTATCGACTTCGTTAGATCTATGCTTTAACTGGCACTCTTAGAATTCTAATTGATTTAAGCCACCTTTGCATTTAGCTCTTGAAAGTACATAAATACCTGATAGCGGTTCAGTATACCAGTTGAAAGTAAGTACATAAATACCAAAGAGCACTACAGTATCCTAAAAATGAAGTAGGTAGAAGCGCGAATGGCATGGTTCGTTTTATTATAGTGTCAAAGTGTACAAACAAATCGACACTAATAGATACAATAGCGTTCTCGACTCAGATCAATGCTCCTTGGTCCATAGCAACAGACAGTCAGTTTCTAAGGAAACTAATCCGAAATTTCGATATAAAAGACAACTTTTGGGTTGCTACTAAGAAGTAAAATGTAAACCCTAATTAATATGTCGACCTTACCGAATACATGAAGCTCTAGATCCAGAAACAACAAAAAAGACACAGTAAATAACGGAAACTATACAGAGCACAAAAAAACCTATTCAAGCGGACAACAAAAACGGTATTAAAATCAACATAACAGCCGTGCGTTGATTCTCCGTTTGTTGCGAACCGTACCTCGTAAAATATGTAATGAATGTTATTGCACAGTTCAATTGTTCGGGACGCGGTGCACCGTGCTTTGTGGCAGGCTGTTGCATTGACTCTTCTATGAATAAAATACGCGGCAATATTGAATTTAACACGCAACAAGTTATGTTACGGCGGCCGCAAGTGTAATAGAGTAATAGAAACCTCACAATGGCTTACCGACATCGTTCCGTTCGCGGTTATTATAATGTGTCATTTTAAATAACTATAAATGTATAAAATACTTTTTAAATTAATATAAATGTAAAAAAATAAACTTCAAATAATTTTAACACTAAAAAATAAGTTTTAATTAATTATAAAAAAATAGCTTTAAACTAATATTAAACGTAAAAGAATAACTGTTATATAATTTTGAATGTAAAAAAAATCTTTTAAATAATCTTAAAAGTAAAAAAATACTCCAAGTAATAGCATTTGTTTTCTATCCTCTAGTGGCTTCTATCCTCATGCTGTTGATTTCTGCCACACATATTTTATTTGTATGTATATATTCATAAATAACTTACAAACTTCTAATTTTTAATTACACGATTTTCATCCCTCATTTTGGTACTCTTAAGGGTAATATTTTTTGTTTATATTTAGATAGACACAAAATTATTACCAAATTTGAAAAAAAACGTGTACATTCCAAATGCAAATGACTTTTCGAAATCTTTTAATAAACGACGAAGTTATGCTGCAAAAAACATAAAAAAATACTCCCTAATTGAGAACCTTCTCCTTTTTAACCGACTTCTAAGAAGGAAGAAGGTTAACAATTCGCCGGAACATTTTTCATTCCATGTATATTATTTAATCCGTAAACCGGTTTTGATGATTTTTTTTAATTCTATCGAATTTATTCTTTTTATTTTAAACCATGTCTTATATGAACATGGTTTATAGCAAAACGCATTTAAATAAGATTTAAAAAACAAAATACAATCGCAAAAACAAAACAGATATTTGCTTGAAGCTTGTTCCATTGAACTTCTTCCGTCCAACAAAGTCAAACTTTCGACCGATAAGAACAAGCGTATTTGCCCGGAACGCAAAAACAGTCATAAACATCAAACCATTTCCCTTGTAGCAATTATTACGGCAAAAGTCGAGAAACAATAAATTTAACAACATAATAGATTCTAAATATCGACACACAATGGAGCAAGGGTACTGATGCCAAAATATTTATTTTACAGCTCAACAGAATTCCGACAATAGATGCGTTAAGACAAAGCTCTTTAGAAAAACTTAGTCGTCCAGAACAAAAGGACGTTTCGACGAAAGCGGGGACGTAAAGGGGGCGCTCTAATGTCGTGGCCACGAAACATGCTCCGCTGTAGTCATTTCAAAGCGTCAACACTCCGCTAAAGGCGTTTATTGTAGGCGTCAATTACGAGGCCACGAAATTCAAACCCTCGCTTACGTCTTATTGGCGGAACGCGGGAGAAGAATATATATATAAAAATATAATAAAAAAATCGCGTCCAAATTGGCACATCGGTGGTGCGACTGTTTCATGTATAATGTACAAATTTTCCGTATATACGTTTTCGATGTTCATTTAAAACTCGCGTCCAATTATTCAAAGGTATGCAAAGTGGCTCATAACGAATCGCTAAGACCTGCAGCGCGGTTTGTGGCCTTACAAGATTGAACATACATTTCGCATTCTTAATGGAACACTGACCCATTAGCAGATAGGTCAGAATTGAGTTACCTACATATACAGACTTCTGTTAGCGCCATCTACCATCTACCGTTCTAATTAAATTACGCAGTAATACAACCCCAGCGATATATCAGTTTTAATTTTATACATCAACAAGTACGATAAATTCTCACAGCAAGATCTTTTCCGATTACCTAACAATCGTCTTTTTTTAAGTTGAGTCAGTATTCCATTTGTTTAACGCTTTTCCTGCAGCTACAACACTGCTGTGTAACGGGCTTGCGGCTCCTACACACCTGTGTTGTACGGTCAAATTTGCATGGATTACGAGCGAACAAAAGTGCTGTTTTTACACAGATGCTAAAAAATACAATATTTCAGTAATTTGTCGCTGTATCTTCAATCAAACAAGCTCCAGACTGACCCGATCATAATTATATATCCACGCCACAGTCAAAGTGTTAAACTCTCGACGCTGTCGCTTGCAGCGACAACTGACTTTGCTTTGAGCGTATTTGATGGCATTCGAGTAAATCAAAGTGGACGAGTAATAAAAGGCGGTAGTCGTGGAATTACATTGTGGCGGAATGAACATCTGGTATGGCGTGTTAATAGCAATTAATGATCACTTTTCTGCAATATAGAATTTTCTCTACAGGATTATAGTTACAGGAAATTATGCGTGATGGATTACGTGATATTTATAAACTTTACGCAGAATTTTTCAAGAAATAAGACCGACATTTGATCGTCGCCTGATAAAGGTTAGAGACGTTTGATAGAGGGCTGGTTCATATCTTGCGCAGAGAATTGCGATTGCAATTCAATGCAGGAATGGAGCTAGCTAACTTCTTGGCACTATGCCGCATGGACACAGACTCTCTTTAGATTTTTATGTAACAAGAGTAGCAAACGAGCATGCAAATTACCTGATGTAATTGCTAAGGTTAGGCTTTTATTATAAATAATTTTAAGATTTTCATTGTTCTTATTTAATTGTACACAAATATTTGTAAAATAAATTAATTTATTACTAATTAAATAAACGAACGAGTGAATGAATAAATAAAAATGTGTATAATTGGGTTTTTCCAGTCGATTTCATCATATATAGCATATAGAAAACCTTGGAGGATGCATAAAGTATTCGTTTTAGTACTGTCCGCTGCACCACGCTGCGATCACAGTGGCCCACATAATAATAACTGTTTCTTACTGCAGTCGTTTTAATGTTTCTTGCTTTATCAGTATCAGAGTTTAATATCAGAGTTAATAATGTAATGTACTTTAATACTCTTCCTGAGACTGAACTATTCTATACAGTAGTAGTTGCGAGAATTTTAAGATTTTGAAAGTGGACATACACTAGGCAATTACACTAAAACCGAAATCTAAATTCATCATCCGGATTTCTGTCTGATCGGAATCGAACCTGGTACACTTAGCAGTACACTTGTCAGACCGGTACCGCTGCGCCACGCGGGTCGTCAAGAAAATTTGAAAGTTGTAATACCGGCAAATATTTTATTTACGGGCTTAGATAGGATTTCACTACTATAATGATGATCGAGGTTTTTTGTTTGTGGATGTCCATCGGCGGGAGTGACAACTTACCAACAGGTGGATTGCATGTCGTCTGCTATCTCCAGTTTATAAAAAAGACCAGAAGACACATTATAATTTGTTAATACATCCGACAGGGTTCACGATTCTCAATAGTATTATTTTATTCTACAACAACGGCGCTGTAATGCATCTGCATTTAACGCAAAGCTTGCACAGCCCTAACTACTCGCTACTCAATCACAGATCCTTTTACGATTTAAGCATGTATCATTGAGAGTACTAACGAGGTCTAAACCTCTGATAAATACACGAACAATGCACTACGGCAACTGGTGGAGCTATCGCGACGGATACCGTGCGCCATAAACTTTAACTCTTTACCGATGATTCTTTGTTTCTGACGTTTCCTTCGTGGAACGAGTAATAAATAACCTTCAACTGCTACCATATTGTAAGTAAGATATGCAAGTGCGCGAATGATATGACATGCATGTCCCAAAACGGTACCCTGTAGAACTCCTTATGAGATTATCCACCTACGGTTTCATTTTATGGTCGATTACGGAATAAGCCGAGGTAATTTAGAAACGGGGGTGTGCATTTAACTTAATGGCGTTATAAATTAACATTGATAGCCTTAGAGTTAAGATTCTGACCACTCACGGGGAGTCATTTTTCGAAGTAATATGTATTAGGAGTAAATATTGCTTGGTTTAACGATGAGGAAACATGTCGTAAGGAACGTCCATGCCTGAGAGGTTTCCATAAGGTTCTCAAAAGTGTGTGAAGTCTACCAATGCACTTAGCGTTGTGGATTAAGGTATAAACCTTCTAATTATGAAAGGAAATGTTTGCAAAGCAATGAAACAGAAAACAAAAACGTTATGTTAAATTAACATAACTTTTAACTTTTAGGAACTTTTTACTGCTAAAAAATTGTAAATACTCGAAAATTTAGGGCTGTAGCTAGTGATAAATAAAAATATTCGACTAAATATATCTAATTAATCTAAATATATCATGGTAAACGTTTAAACTAATTATAATAAAGGCATAGCCTAAAATAACCTTATAGGGAATCTGGGCTCATGCGGCATGGTGCCAAGAACGGTAACTGTATTCCCGCGCTGAACAGCAATTGCAATTTTCTCGGCGAGATATGAACCGGCTCTATTATAGCCGGTAGCATCAATCAAATGTGGCAACAATTGTTTAAAAAAATTGGCGCTCTGACTCCACAGACTTCAAAGTCAAGCGGAACAAACACACAATCACTGGTAAAATAATTCAAATTACCCGCATGAGATCGTAATCTCAAAAATGAAACTCAAAAACATTTCACTAATACCAAACATGACTATTGCAAATTTAATGCATTGAAAGTATGCAACGATTTATTGCATTGACCCTGTTGTGTTTATTGGTATTTTATAACCAGTCACCTTTCAAGCTGAAGAAAGATAATTTGAGATCAATGATTTGACATAATTACGCTGCAAATTTATTGTACTTTTTATGTGTGAAGAGTAGCAAACGAACATGCAAAACACGTACGTAAAAAAATATATATTTACGTTAAGTATCTCTTGACATTCCTACAAAAAATGTTGCGATTGCGAATATCATGCACAAATTTAATCCGAAAATTCGAAACAGACTGAGAATACTCAATTAGTTACATTTAATATAAATCTTATTTTACTTATAATTTACATGTTAATTACAATAATGAAAACGTTTGAACCAATTATAATAAATGTCTAAACTAAAGGGATTCCGTGCACAGGAAGCATGATCCCAAGAAAGCTAGCTACATTCCCGCATCGAATAGCGATAGCAATTCTCTGCGCGAGATATGAACTAGCCCTGTTTGATATAAATCTCAAACGACATCCGCAGTATAAACGGTGTTAGTTATTTTTTTGTTAGACGTATACCAGTTATATCTCTTTGTATGGCCTAAGTCATTACAAGCAGATACGTCATAAAAATCTAACAAATGCACTAACGAAGAGCGCGATCAAGATTCTATGAATTTTTATAACAAGCAACATAACTGATATAAAAGACGACCGGCTTAGTTTAACACTTTGACTGCTAGGCGCATACATCAGGTCAGAGTCAGGTTTGCGGGAGGCGTCACTAAACTGGAGCTCTTTTCTCTAGACTGGAGATGCGCTGACAATTCGCATTAATATAGTATTTTTAACATCCCTCCCTGTAGCATCCACAAATACACAAACGTTATGTCCACCTACGATCTTGTAGCGCCGACGTAAACACGGCACTTGTATTCGCCCGTAATCCATGCAAATTTGTACGTACAACACAGGCGTGCACAACGCAAACGTGTTACGCCAAGTATAACACAGCGATGTTGTACGCGGCATTGAGAGTGTTAACGACAACACCGCCCTAGCAACTCCCTCAATGTAACATACACCAAAAGCAAAAGTATTGATTTCCCATCCAATTTCTTTTCTTTGATCGAAATTTTCTTTTAATGGCTTTCGATTTTACCGTTTACTTTCAAACTTCCGTAGAAAATATGTCGCATAACAGACGACAGACTTCTTTTCGTCGTTCGTCGAGATCTTTCAGACGAGATCAGATCAGATCAGAGACATCAAAATGTCGCAAAACAAGTATTTCAGATGTAATAGACACTCGACACTAAAAGCTCCCTTCACATTAACAGTCGGTAGAACATCAGGTGGCCTGCATGCCCGTTTCTTACTCTTTCACAATAAAGAAGATAAACTTTAATTTATAACATGTTTATTATATCATAAGTATTACTGATGTAATAATTGCTATTTATCCGCTGATATATCCAATGTTAAAAACGAATAAAACATAATAATAATAATAATCCTAAAACCTTACTACAGCATCTAGAATGCTGTCCCAACTAAGTGCTGTATTTATAAAAATATACATCAATCTATGTAACCATATAAAAGTTGTTAGATCGTTGTTTACAAAAGCTCTATTGAACTGACTCATGGAAATAAGTTGAACAGTTAAGTGCTTAACAATCACCCAGCATGATGCATTTCCTGCTTGGCTGCCACTTATTTTGCGTCTAGTACCACCATGCCTCGCGCACCCGGCCGTTCGTTATTTCCAAGTTATTTTTCGAAGTGCGTGACTGGACAAACATCACGTCACCGCGCCTCGGCTGTTGTGCTAACTAGTTACACGTATTTCAAGTCTTCAAAAATAAATGTATCAGCATTGTATTTCTATAATAATAATAGTGAGCTCAGCGGACATTGTACCGCTCTGAAAAAAAATATCAGTAATTGTTTGCAGAAAATTGTTTCTGCTGAATCTATTTTCAGAAATATCAGCTTTATATCGGATTCCAGTGCCACCTATTGGGTTCAATCGAGAAACTAAACCTTCATTAAATTTTGAATTTCATTTCAGAAATTTCAGAATTTCATTAAAATCGGTCCAGCTGTTTAGGAGTTCAGTGACATACACTAGCACAGAAGAATTACATATATAAATATTAGTTTTAATACGTATACGTTATGTTATGTTACGTTTACGTTTCATTTACGTCACGTTACGTGTGCCCCTACTCTTGAGGACTAAGATATTCACCTCGTTCTTAAGTTTAGCCAGCAACTGCAATTCTCCAACCGAAACAAGAGTTGCTTGAAGGAAGATTATGTGGGTGATACCTTCCTGGTCAAACTTTATTTCTATCACCATGCAAACGTAAAACTAATTAAATTACAATTAGTACGAATAAATCAAACAGTTCAGTCATTGCCTAAAAGTATGGAATCGTAAAAAATATTTTCACAAAACATTACAATTACGACAAAGAGCAAATAAAACATAATGGCTACCATAATTGTATGAAACTATTAGAGTTCGAAATGCAGATTTCATCAATAAACATAATTAATGAACATAAATTAAAATCAATTTATAATAATGGTCTAGTTACATTTCTTGTACATAAATCATTAGACAAAGGCAGTAAACAAATCTAATAACGAATAACTTTGAATACAAACGCGATAATTTCGAAGCACTTAATAGCACTTCATTATCTGAACACAGTGTAATGTCGCCGATAATTATGTAACTAACGCGGATAGCGGCGATAAATCAGGACAATTGGAACCATTTAGCTATCGAGCCGACTACTGTACCAGACGGCATATTGTTGAGATAAAACCTACGTGAGCAACAGTAGGCGTTGTGAAGGGAACTGGACGGTAAACAAAACTAGGGTCAACGCCACAAGAAAGCGACGTATAACGATAGCTAAGAAACCACGTACAAGTTATATTGCAAATTGCAACCCTATTCTTACAGAAGACAATAGAGCAGACGATGAGCAATAAATAGCTAAAGAAAATAGTAATTTATGAGCTATTATAAATTTAGCAATGAATTAAGCTAATTTTAACCAATGGGTTTAAATGAATATCATCGCGGAATTTATACCCTTTACTATGTAGCTACTGTATATATTCAAGATTAACGATTGTAATTACTAAAACTGCAAACTGTTCTTCGGCTCGTGTACACGTCTAAACTGGTTCGAAATATTGGCAATTATCAACCAGTTATCGTGAGCGCCCGTTACATAGTAAAATGATAATAATCAGAGACAATATAGATTAGGCGTAACAAATAATATAATTTAAAGAAAAACTAAGAGTACCATGAATTATTATTTAATAAATAAGAAGTAAGAGCATCTACAGAATTAATAGCATTGACATCGTTAATAACAGAAATCTGTTTTTTTTTATTAAATTTTAAATTGTGTTTAATTATATCAATACATATTTTAATATAATTATTCTTTATTTTAATCTCCGAAAAGTATAGACTGTCCATAAATGAAACATTATGGACAAAATTATATATTAATAGATAAATAATAATAATAATGATTGTATCTGAGGTGGAAAAGGAATCTTTTGATGAAATATACAGATGCTGCTATGACATTTTGATGTTTTTAGTATTATTATTTATATATTCGACTTGCAGAGCGAGTCAAAATAATTTAACCAGAACATTTTTTAATTTAAAAAGACATTCAGCCAATGGGATACGATTTATGTGTAAAAAGAAACAAAATAATAATGATGATTGGATTGAAAATATTCAATGATTTACCGCGAATTAAAAATACCCGTTCGTAAATTTGACCATCGACAATTAGTCAGACGATATACAAATTACAAAACCCGACCAATAAGGTTATTCTGTAACATAGCAACTTGAATTCGAACCTCGAAGAAGCGATGTAACTTATATAGAAAACGAATGGTTATTCTGTAAATTACCAACTCGAATTCAAATCTCGATGAAGCGACATAAGTTATTTCGAAAGCGAGTGTTTTTTTTTAATTTAAAACACTGCGTCCCCGACTGTATAATCGTACATCTATGTGCTGTACCATAATTATTGTACACTACAATATTTGTCATTTTTTTATGTGAGAAGAGTAGCAAACGAGCATGCAAACCACCTGATGTTAAGTGGTCGCAGCCCATAGACATCCACGGACAACCACAAACACGACCGAAATCCTATGTGAGCTCGAACGTAGATACGTTGCTAGTTGCTACTTCTGAGGACCAAGATAGTCGCCTCACTTCTAAGTGTAGACATATATAATAATTGACATTTTACTTCAATGTTTAAACTTTAATTCTGCTATTAGTAAAATCACCAAATACAGAACAACATATATATCGACCTATCTATAAATATTGGAGGTATATATTGGAGATATATATTGGAGATATATATTGGAGATATATATTGGAGATATATCGATGCAAATGTAAATTAAAATTTTGAATGAGAAGAGCTTTCCAAGTGAGTTTTATCACTCAATCGAAATGCGAATTCGAGTTGATACTACAGAATAACCAACCAGATCTAGGTAAGACAATTCGTCATGGCCCCAAAGAATCGCTGGCCGTGTTATTGCCAATTTTAGTTTAATTCACAGCACCAATATTTTACAGGGAAACTGTATCCCATGCTGAGCACTTAAATTAGTGTAGAAAGTAGTAGTATATTTTTCAATTTTACGCACAGTCGTGATCATCTGATCTTTTATGTCATCCGGTCGTTCAAAGTTAGCGGTCTTCGGCTATGGCTTCCAGGAAACCATTATTTTGTTACTTTGTTCAATTTTTCATGTGAGAAGAATAGCAAACAAGCATGCAAACCACCTAAAGGTAAGTAGTCACAGCCCATAGACATCTGGGCTGGATGACTGAAATCCTATCTGAGCTCGAACGTAGATGCGTTGCTACATCTGAGGACTAAGATGGTCGCCTTGCTTCAAAGTGTAGCCGGCAACCGCACCTCTCGAACCGAAACATATGTAATGGCTTTACGGTGGATTATGAGGGCGGCGGTGGTACCTCCCCGATCGAACTATAGTTCTCCCACCAACAAAAGAAATGCCAATATATTGCTATGCGACCGATATGTACGATGGGTGATCAAAATTAAATGTCACGTATGATAACGGCTTACCGCAAGCCTTAAAGCCGATCAGCCAACCTGCCAGTCTGTCCGTATTAAATCCTCACAATAATTGTACCGTAATTTTTATTTTACATTCGTATTCTTCCTCGAGTTAACACTTTGGCCGCGGCGCTCATATATTAGATAGACGCCAATTCACTGAAATATTATATTTTTTAGTATCTGTGAAACACAATACATGAAGAACATGTTGCTTTACGGCGGGGTATGAGGGGAGCTCTATCGGCTCTACCACCTTTAAACATGCCTATAAAAGAAATGAAAATTTCATAGATTTGTAATGTGTTGTAAATGCAACCGTCAACGTCGGGGTGGATCGCTAATACGCATAATAATAATAACAATTCTTCATAAAAGTATCTAAGAGTAATTTTAAAATTTAACAATTTTAAACTATAATCTATTAAAATATGTATATGAATATATTAGGTCATATATGGACAGTCAAATAGTAATAATATACAATAAATTGAAAAGAAATATACCAGTTGGTACATCTTGCAAACTATTTTTTTCTGACCACGACCGTCACAATATTAAAAATCAATCAATAAATCTATAAAATTACAACAATCCATCCAAATTTTCTATTCTTCTTCGCCCGCTTTGATAGAAACTTTCAATCGTCTGTCTTCGTTTATATTTTGCCGTTCAGGTGTAGTGATAATGAGATAAATCATCCGAAAGCTGATGAAATTGTACTAATTTACTAATCTCTACATTAAACGTCACGACATGAGTAATCGCGCAGTGAATGGGCTAGTGTTGTTCGAGAATCCTTTATCGATATCGACAGGTTGTTTGTCTCTCGGGATCTATGGTATAGTATTAGGTTTAGCAATACAATAACTGTAATGTAAAAATCGACATTATCGATAATATCGGTTATATGGCTTTTTAGATTCAACTACCGATGGTGAAACTATGAATTAAACTGAATATACTGTTTCTTTGATCTCAATATTCTATAGCAATGTGAATAACTGTGTGTAAAGCTGTTCGTGTGTAAGTAATTAATTAAAAATATAACTAAATATTAAATAACTGTACCATAGGATATAAGTACTTAAAACTATCATCATCATCATTAGCGCACATTAATTCACTACCGGATATAGGCTTATCCCAAGGCGCGCTACCGACGCGGTCTTCGACGCGTTGCTCAGATCGTTGCGCTGCCTTGCAAGCAAGAGGGATCTCACGCAACGTTTTCCTAATAGGCTCTACTCCACGAGCTGTCGACACCAAAGAAACTATCGATACCTATAAATGTGTACTTTAAGGTGAAATATCGATATTAAAACTTTCGTATCGATAACAAAACTATCGATAGTTCGCCAACACTACCACGAGCACTGAGTAGTATTTCCGTCCGCGACGGTGGGAGCCGTCTATCGGCCGATGGCGAGGCGCGGTTCCCTGACCTGTTTAAAGTCGCGATTCTTGAGTATGACGCAACATGCGACTACGACGTATCAAAACTCGTAAATAAATAGTACGAGGCGACTCGATAAACGCAGCGGTCACAATACCGGTTTAATGCAGGGAGTTCCAGGTTCAATTGTAGGGACAAATCTGTATGGATTTCGGACGAAGAAAAGTGCTGTGATTACGTTGGTGCTACAAGACTGGGGACGGACATTACGTCTATGTATTCGGAGATGATATACAGATGCTAAAAATACAATATTTCAGTAAATTATCGACAAATCTTCAGTCCAGAATACAGCTCTAATTTAGTGCCGCCTCTTGCAATACTGACCTGATCTAATATATGAGCCGCAGTCGAAGTGCTCGCCGTAGTTTCACGGCATTAGATTCGGTAGCGGGGGTGCCGCCGTAGGAATGCGGCGGGGGCCGGCACACAAAAACCTCGGGACGATACCTGCCTGCCATTGACCTCACCGCAATGCATCGATGCAACGCACGGACACCTAATCCCTCTTTTTTTCAAACAACAGCTTAGTAATCGGTGAAGAGCGTAAATTAATTTAGACTTACATTTTTTATATACGACGTCTAGAGCATTTTTGACGGTATATTGAGAATGAAATAAGATAAAAAATCCACATATTTATCTTTTTTTTTTTGCTAATAATACATATACAGCCCATTTGCGATAAGTGTGACATTTGGAGATATGCCTTTTTCTTTTTTTTAAGAAAATAAACGTAATTATTCCGTTAACATTGCTTGAAAACCTAATAGAATATCTTTACAGGAAGTGTTGTAATATTAGTTCCCCTAAAACATGCTCTAATATATAGTATACGTCGTAAAAAGTTAGAATAGCTCAAAACTTTAAAATCGTGTCCAGTAAAATCGCAATGTTTAAGATGCCGCGTTAAATTACTACGTAGTTTGAGACGTCATTTCGACAAGTCGGAGTCGCGCGCCAGGAATTCAAACCCCAGACTTCATGTTTGAGATCAATTTTTTTACCACTATCACAGCTAAGTAACATTTAAATCTAGGGGAAATAGGTCAATTTCAAGGATTCAAGTTGGGTATATTTCAACCCTGAGTAGGTAATATATTCTAAAATGTAATTCTGAATAAACTTCTAATAGAATATTATAGGTTGATATTAAGTTATATGAACTAACGATTACATTACCAATTAAAGAATAAATAAACATTGATTAACTATCAGCAAATGATTCATATTTTGTTTAAATTTTTATTGCATCCATTAAAACAATCTATAAATCGAACACTTACGATAATCAATGGCACACTGATAAAAAATTTTGACGCACTTAAAGACGTCATACGTTAAACAATTTAAAACTCGATAATCCTATACGCCATATTTGTCTTATACTCACCTGGTTATCTGTCTTACTTTGAAAATTTTATCAGTGCCCATACCTGTAAACAGGAAAGAATAAGCATTAGATAAATAAAATAGTTTATCATTCGTGATAAAACGTTTCGTGGTAAATTATTTACTAAATAGGTAACTAAATATTATAAAATTCTCCTATCATCGTTATTCTTCTGAAAAATATATTATCAAGAATCAAATTTAGACTACTTTAAAAGTTTTTTAATATGTGCAATGATATAAAACAAGCGTGTTGGCTATTTTAACATTTTCCCTGCGGCGTCTTGTACACACCCTTGTTGTATGTACAAATCTGGATTACGGGCAAAAATAGTGCTGTGTTTACATCTGCGCTACAAGACTGGTGGAGGACAATACCTCTGTGTATTCGTAGATGATATGCAAATGCTAAAAAAATCTATATGACAGTGAATTGTCGGCGCAACTTCAGTCCAGAGAAATAAGCTCTTGTTTAGTGCTGCCTCCCGCAACGCTGACCCGATGTAATGAACACAGTCAAAGTTTTAAGTAGCTGCAGCATAAATTGTCCAAAGAGACATGATCATACAACCTCAAACAACCGTCTGTCCTATCTAGTATGTATATCCGAGTCAAGTCCTATCTGAGTCCGTCCGTAGGCGCGTTGCAACTCTTCCGGACTGAGATAGTCGCTTCTCTAAATATTATAAAACAAAGCCTATGTCGCGTCTGTCTGTCTGTGTGCTCGTGATAAACTCAAACAGTACTGGACGGACTTTCTCACAGTTTACAACAAAAGGTGGAGTGATTCGTGAGGAAGGTTTTGGTGCCATAATAAGTAAAGTATTTTCTTGTAAATTGGGCGAGTAATTAAATGACTGGATGCACGTA
Source organism: Phocides pigmalion okeechobee (assembly GCA_018251015.1). Taxonomy (NCBI): domain Eukaryota; kingdom Metazoa; phylum Arthropoda; class Insecta; order Lepidoptera; family Hesperiidae; genus Phocides; species Phocides pigmalion. Next base: position 15,042 of record DWON01001274.1, read on the forward strand.
TGCGTGGCTTGTTTCACGTCGTGAAAATGTATTTATTTTAGAATAATGTACAATAATCGCGAAAGAAATCGCGGACATTGCTAGTCCATTATAAATGTGGTTAGTAAACGAACCCCTCCAACCCAAATCACAAAGAGTTACTATACGGCGGGTTATGAAGACGGTGATGACATCTCATCGTCTGAAAAATAGTTCTACCACCTTTCAAATTTTGATACCAACAAAACAGACTAAAGATATTTAGCAACAAATATATGGCGGATCTCCAAATTTAAATGATAAAGGCAAAATCGCCCATTCCATTCTCCATTGCTAAGCGTCATCGAATTACCATGGACAATGGGAGTAGCGGGGATGTTGTTCAAACTGTTTAACATTCGCCGAGCGTTCCGCGCGTGCGTTCTGCAGTACGTATATACTTAGCTTCCTCTATCTATGTTGCCCTGGTACTTTTGTTACCATCGTAACGGACACTTACAAGCGATACCAGTAGTTCTGTGTGTTTCTGTTTGTTTTGTGTATTTCTGTGTGTTCTATTTCTGTGACAAGATCGTATCTCGATCGTATCTCGATAGAGGAATCCGCAATGAAGTATCACGTTTGTTATTTCTGTAAAAGTAGCGATCGCCAATAACGCAATATTTACGTGAATGATTGAATGAAGGATTATATCGAAATAATTTTAATATGAACCGAATTACGTAAGGTGATTGTTGCCAACGTAAAGTTTAATATATACAATTCTGTAAATGTAAAATCTAAAAAAGGACATTCGCTATCGAGTTTTATCGCTTCACTGAAATTCGAATTCGAGGTACTATTTGACAGAATTACCCATAGGCCTAGATCGTTCCTTTAGAATGATTAAATCTTAATTAAAAAAGTCTAGTTTTAGGTAATTTCAATTAAATAGTCGCAAGTATAAGATAAGATTTACTCCGTCATGGAAATACGTCCTAAATAACCTGTTAACAAAAATATCCTAAGAGATTCACCCTAGTATCTCGTATTTGCTCATGAGAATTGAAGAATTGCGTTATTACTTCCCGTCATTAGATATTCTCACGAATTAAAAACTTCCTCATTTTTCGAGTCAGACAAAAGTAGAACTCTCATAATGAATTAATCGCAATGTTAACGTGTTGTATCAAATGCCTACAAATAAAAGTAGTTAGATAAGAACATAATATAATTTATTGTATCTAACTTGTTTATCAAATTGGTAATTTATCATGTAATACAATATGTATGAATGCTGTGAATACTAATAAAGTACGTCTTCAAAGCAATTCGAGAAGCTCAGCAACATTGTACAAGAGGAATGTATATATAAAAAGACCCGGCCCAGCTTCGCTTTGTATTTACTTGCTTTATTTTTCTTTCATACATGCATCTAGTCATTACCTAGTTGCAAAAAAGAAATAATTAGAAACATTTTTTTTCTCTATCCATCTATGTATTCCGTACGACGACTGAATTACTATATTTAATTTGACTGTTTAATTTCTCGCTCAATTTACAAAAAATAACTTAATTTATGCACCAAAACCTTCCTTCGGAATCACTCTACCTGTTGTTGAATACTGTGAGAAAATCCGTTAAGTACGTTTTGAGTTTATCGCAAACAGACAGACAGACGCAACGGGGGACTTAGTTTTATAATCGTTTATAAAACAAATTTACCTTTTTCTTTTAATTACATTTACCTTTTTATCTTTTTAATTGTAATTTTCTTATATTTTTGCACATTATTAAGTTCGCTGTATTTGTCTATAATTAGGATCACATGTTTATCATATTTATGGTCATGTATTCAATAGTATTTGTCAAATATGTAATCTAGTTGATAAGTCTAAATAAATAATATTTATAGATTTAAAGGTGGGAGAACTATAGTTCGGCCGGGGAGGTACCACCGCCGCCCTCGTGATCCGTCGTAAAGCATTACTCGTGTTTCTGTTGAAGAGGTGCGGTTGCCAGGTACACTTTGAAGCGAGGCGACCAACTTAGTCCTCAGAAGTAGCGACGTATCTACGTTCAAGCTCAGATGCGATTTCAGTCGTTTTTGGGTTTTTAGGTGGATGTCTATGGCTGCGACTACTTAACATCAGGTGGTTTGCATGCTTGTTTGCTACTCTTCTCACATTAAAAAACCTATATACTGCTTTCAATTGCCAAGCATCAATGCAATTATCATGGGATGCTGGCAACGTTGTTGTTCAAACTGTTTAAGATTCACGCGACGTCCCGGGCTCGTGTTGTGCGTGCAATTCAATATAGCGACCTCCCCAAATCCATGCGGCCCTGGTACTTTTGATCGCAACACTTTATAAGGTTATGGATGTTATTATGCTATTTTTCGATATTATTATTGTATACTAGTTTTTACCCGTGGATTCCCTCGCGTTGAAGCCCTTAAATAAATATCAACGATCAATGCCGCGAGTAATAACTATAAGAAGCTATATAATATAGAATAGAATAGTAAATAATATATTAATTTGAAGGCCTTAAGTTGCTAGGTTTTCAATTTTTTTCGCTGCTAAAATATTGTTTTAAATAAGAAGTATCCTATGTCCTTTTTAATATCTCTAAGAATATGTGTACAAAGTTAATAATAATCGGTTAAGTAATTTTGACGTGAAAGAGTAACAAAACTTACATTCACATTTATAATATTAGTATGGATTGTATTTTAATATTTCATTATTATTTTGACAAGAACTATATAAATATAATAAAATAATTGTATTTATATTATTCTTTAAAATGTTGGATTTAATACACTAAATACTTTATAAAGATACGATTTAGGAAAAAGTCCTTGATAAATAAACATTATACAGTATAACTTTAGAAAAATGGTGAGCACACGAAACAGCTAATCAAGTATGTCAGGGACCCTTCCTCTGTCATGTGCACACAATTTCGAATAAATAAAACAATGAGTAATTTTACACGGATTAGCCGTGACGTTGAACCACGCATCTGGTGCCAAATATCGGCAATCGAAAATCAAAAACTAGAACAAAATGAAAATTTTACTACAAAATGACAAATAAAATATTTGATCAATACATTTCAAAAGGCCCAAAACAAAACGAAAATGTCCAGCAAACAAAAGAGGAATAATACTAACCACAGAGCCCCGTAATTGTACAAATGGAGCTAATTAACTCGAGTCTCATTAATGATGTACTGGAACGACCGCCCACAGCAATACATCGGGTCCCGTACACAAATTGCCCGATTGATTTTACGCGAATTCTGTTACGCCGATATGCAAGGCGCGTCTCGTGGGCTGATTGAGCTTATAACTCAGGAATACCAATACGTTAAACGTATGATGCATACGTATGCACTTACCAACGCTGAAGCATTCCACAAAAGCTGATTGCGTGTTACCGATCGCGGGTACTCGGAAATAATTTTCCAGGCCCGTGGGCATGGGAATTGTGAATTCAATACCCGGATTTACAAAAAAGACGCTCGAGACAAATTTAAATTTTTAATGAACACGTCACAACTTTCGAGTTTCCACGAAATATATTTTACACAAAAAAATAAATTGTAACTGATCGCTTGACGACCTGTAAATGGAAGATATACACGAAAAACTATTGTTGAAAATCTTTATTACCGCAATAGACCCTAAAACAATCGTTATTAAAAATACTGGTAATTTGTACGCACTAATCTCAAAAACGGTTCGACCGATCTCAATACAATGTTCGCTAATGTTAATTGCAGTCACCTGAAATTTCGTGTATCTTTCATTTCAACGGGTCTATGCATAAAAATGTTGCGTCAATTTTAAAGTTACGGATGTGAAGCTAAGTGTTAGCTGTTATTCACACGGTTAACTTTATGTGGCTTTGTCACGTGTTAGCAATACTGCTCAATAGTTATTCATGGAAAATCATGTACTTAAGCAATACTTAAAATTAAATAGTAATTATTTTTTGGCACTTAATATTTTCTTATGAATCAACCAGACAAACACATGAAATATTTTGCAAATACAAAATCTGGAAAAACCCACAAATTGTTACCGACGTGAACGAAGTCTTTTTTTACTAAGGCGACAGTTTCAACTATGCCGTGACTATAAGCTATGCAACTGGTTCGAAATATCGGCAATCAAAAATCAAAAATCGTTTATCGTGAGTACTCGATACATAGTAAAAATGTTAGTTTAAAATCATATGTGAACGAATTCGTCGACGAGAATTACTATATTATAAGTATAATATACGCGAAGTAGCAGAAAAGTTTGAAGCGGCAAGAGATAATGACGCCATTCAAGTCAGGAATGACAAAGCGTGCGGCAATACGCTCCAACATTGACAAGATTGATCAGTTTCGCTATGAATCATGCGAGAGAACGCCGACAAAAACAAGTTCACGCGAAGAACTTTGCTTCCTGCTGACTTAGTAGCCCGCTCGATTTAGTAGCCCGGAAGGTGCAGGAAAACTTACACCTCACATTTGTCTTGCCCATGTGTCTTTGAGGCAGATATTTATTACCCAACCTTTCGTGTTGGTGCGAACAAATACCTACCGCTTCGTTGCCTGATATATAGCGGTAACAAGTTCATTAGCTTCCGAGCTAATTCTGGTCGCTTAGCTACGTATCATCAAAAGCAACGAAGGAAACGATTCGTTCTCGTATTTCCAAAAAGATTGTCTTCAAGATCTTCTTTTATCGACATTCGAAACTAAAAAGCATTTGTAACTGACGTCCTAAATATTTGGATCGAAAATAGACAAGGTTTTCGGGTATGCGATAAAATTCGTCTTGTTTTATTTATCCGTGTTGAACCGTGCACGGATTTTATAGAATTTCGATATTAGTTGCGGGTAAAGCGATTGTTTTTAATAGCGAAATTGCGAAACCGGTTATCTGTTCTATTTTGAAATTGGTTTCGGATATAAGACTAAAATATGCAATAAATTTTTCAGAAATCAACATGACTATATTAACAGCCATTTATGATAAGTTTAGTTGAATTTGCGATTAGTTTCACAAATTCCTCTATACCTCTTGACACGAGACACTTTCCCCTAAATCCTAAAGGGTCCAAACTGGTTTCGGTTTTCCATTATTTATTGTGTCCGGTTTTTGAGGCAGGTGGTGAGCGAGGATCTTTCAAAAGGTGTGTGATAAATTACAACTATAGAGCTTTATGGGGCCCATGTTTAGTTACAAACGTTATAACTCTTCGGACTAAAAGTACCGACTAGCTTTAGTTCGCAGTTTTACTCGTAGAAAAGTTTGTACAACAATACAATTATGTAACCCATTACTAAAGGATAAATTAGGAATGGAATTTTAAAATATCCCCTCCATCATTATTTTTTCTTATTGGAAGTAGTAAACGAACATGCAGACCGTCCGAAGTGGTCGCTGGTATCCTTGGTACATTCGCAATAATCGCATAAGCTTTACGCTACAAATGAACATAGCGGAGGCATCGTCGAACTGCATAGGTTCTGCCACCTTGTAGAATTATATTATACATTATATAAAGACCTACCTGCAAAATTGCAGGATTTTAGGTTAAGTGGTTTCGGCTGTGCGTTGACCGCTGAAAACCTTACCCAAGAATCATTTTATCTAATGTTGAAAACTGCGAAAATCCATCCAGCACTTTTTGAGTTTATCATGAACAGAGACAGACGGGGGACTTTGTTTTATGATATTAGAGAAGAGATAGGTTGTCATTTCTTGCATAAATGTACTTAAGATGACGAAACAGACGGTACTAAACGGTCAGGTCAGATGATAACAATAATAAATCATATCACTTTGCATATAAACCTAAGATGCATACCGTGTCTAAGCTCCTTTGTGTTATTCGAAAGGTCTGGCCGTTGCATCGGCTTCAAGGCAATCAGGTCCTTTATTAGTACCATCAGTGCAATGGAACGTATTGTAGGTGATCATTAACCTGGAGATACATTTATCACTGCGATGTTGTAAACGTTGACTCAGATGTGGTCAATTCTCGTAAATGTTTCCTTCAATAGCCTGCGTAGGTTCGTGGTGTCTATAATTAATTAAAGCGTGTTTCATTCAAATGTGTAGTAATCAGAGAAGGAATGAATTTATGTGTTCTACGGCGTCTTCATTAGTCGTTGAATGTATTTTATTACTCTTGAAATTAAATACAATTATTTGTTTAAATTTAATTTGAATACTGTTATACAAATATTTTACATCTAAGAATGTAGTATACATACATTGTTTGTATTTTTGTCTAGTCCACATTAAAATATTTTAATATTCAATTTATGTATTTTTACTCATATGGCTAATTATATTTTTTTTTAGTCCACGAGCCAAACGTGTATTTCGTCAATCATTAGGTAATAACTTATAAAATGCTTCAGAGGTGTCCGAAAGCCTCATGAATGAGCCTCTAGGAATCAAGTCCTGTCTGATGGATTATGAATGTATGGATCGATTGTTGGAACACACAGTTACCCCAAAGTGCCAATTGTCTTAGTAACACGAATATAACTTTGTACACACGGACTTGCGATGACAGCATAACATCTTAAAAACCTCGATTTTTACAGAAGACGATTATTAAACTTTTCATCAATTGTAACTTTTTTAATAATACACGTGACACTGTTACAGCATATTTTAGGTTAACTAACATTCTAACAATTCATGCAAAGGTAGTGAAGTTTTCGAAGAAACTAAACTAAATAATCATGTTTAAAAACTGGAAAACTAAGTATATACCCCGGAATATTACCCTATAGTCGCTAATGAAATATTTATAAAAAACGTATTATTGCAAAATAAAATATAAATGGCTTCATTATCCCAGTTAATACACATTGAGCTATCAAAAAAAGGCTCTAGATGTCGTACAAAAAAATAAAAAATAATTTACGCTCTTCATCGATTAGTAAGCGTTTATATCCGTCTGTCCGTACATGACGATATTGCAAAGGTCCCTTTATAAGCAATTTGGCTATGAAACCCTAAAAGGCATCCAGAACATCGTGTAACCATAATACCCTATCTGGCTATTTACTTTACAGAATCAACACTCGTCTTTCATATTGAACAAAAATTGAAATACACCCTTCGGTCGCGGAGTCGAGTGAGGCAGCAATAAGCGGAGGGCGCGCAAAGGTCACAGTTGCATTGCTTCTAGTAGTCCACGAGCCCGGTGTGAACTACATCAATCGTTTGTTTTCGACCGAAAACTCGTAAGGTGCTTCAGCTAGGTGCACCAATGGATCGGATGGCTTGATGGAAAGGCTCAAAGTTGCTCAACGCGCTATGGACAGGGACGCTTGGTGTTTCTCTACGAGATTAGAAATGAGGATATCCGTTGACGAACCAAAATCACCGACAGAGCCCAAATGATAAGCAAGCTGGAGTAGTGGGCTATATGGCTCGTAGAACCGATGGCCGATGCAGCAGCAAGGTTCTCAGAATGGAGACCATGCACCGGAAAGCGTAGCGTAGGACGGCTCCTCATTAGATGGAAGGACGAGCTCATAATAGACGCTGGGATTCGTTGGGCGCGTGCAACACTACAGTGGTCGCGTTGGAGAACTATGGGGGAGGCCTTTTTTGTCCTGCAGTGTACATCAGAAGGCAGTGTACATCAGATGGTGAGGAACACTAAAACCTCGTAAACGTTAGCTGCAGTTCCGTGCGTGTATGAAAGGTGCACCGCCGTTCATACTCGCACGGAACAGCAGTGGCGGCAGATTTTGTAGGTGGTCAATATTACTCGTTCCACCTAAGGAACTGCAGCCGATGTTCATAAGGCTTCATGGTAGACTTTTCTGAAACGTTTGAGTTTGTTTAAGAGGGGATCAGTCATGAAAATCTGTTACTAGCTCTCAGTCTATAGGCCCCGAAATCAAATTAGGGCTCCGCCGGCAATTACGGCACCCGTGATTAATGAGCTATCGACTCGCTCCGGACTAGGGTTGGCGCGAACGGGTTTTCATCGTTTATTTCCTCTTTTTTCAAAAAACGAGTTGTTTTGGAATCTTTTTGCGCATAATTCGGGTTTTGTCTATAAAAATACCCAAAAAAATTAGAAGATAGAACTATAGTTTAGTCGATGAAAACTACCATAATCCTCATAATCCGTCATGAAGCTTGTGTTTTAGAAGGAAAAGTATGTTTGCCAGTTAACTTATAAACGAGACAATACTCAGTACCTTAATAAATATGGCAGTCATGATTTACAATGATCTTCTAATTATAATTTAGAATCACATAAAGTGTGTGAATAGTGAGATCGTATCGATTTTACGTACGCTTATTTACATACTTATTCATTAGAAGCGGTAATATCCTCAATTTCCGTACACTTATAAGGTATACAGCGTAACACTGGCTGTTCTGTTTGTCGTATCTTTACCTATGCGTACCGCAAACACTACCTTCATAACTTATTGTTCAAATTTCTTCTGCCAATTTACAAATAAAGAATCACCCAAATACAATAGGAACTAGAATAACACATTTGAGTTAGCGAGGGGTAATATTCGATCTCATTCTTAAGGAGTAGCAGCGGATTTTTGTATTACCAAATAGGTACTTCGTAGTATTCATATACTAATTACTTAAACGTAATCCTGCGTACCCACAAAGAACGTTACAAAAACAATTTTTCATCGATTTAATATTGCTTCATTTATCTTGTCAACCCTACAAATTCTATTTTGTAATATTCATTGGAAATATTGTCATTTGAAAACCAACCTTGTGACGTTAGAAATAGGAGTCAACATTGAAGTTAAATGTTAAATTGCTTAGAAACAGTGCAGCCTGTCACCGCCAAGTTTGAAAGTTTGGGCTCGAGAGCATTCTTTCAACAGCTGAGTCCGAACTGATAAATGCAGGAAGTTTAAAAACGCTTACTGTTATTTATGCAGAGGGAAAGAGGCTTAGCGTAATCAACAATAGTAATAGTTCGCCTTCATCTCCATTTTCGTTTTACATTTTACTAAAAGATCGTCTTAATCTTACCATTTCTTTTCATTTTTCTACATTTAAAACTTGGGAGAACTCTAGGTCGACTGGGGAGGTACCACCGCCGCCCTCATAATCCGCAGTAAACAATTACTTCTGTTATGGTTGGAGAGGTGCTGTTGCCGTCTACACTTTAAATGGAGGCGACCATTTTAATCCTCAGGAGTAGCAACGCATCTACATTTGAGCTCAGATAATATTTCAGTCGTGTTTGTGAAAAATTGAAGCTGAACTAGTAGTGCCTGCGACTTCGTGCGTGTTTTAAAATAAATATAACCGTAAAACCGCGTGTCTCTGCGTTACTGCAGATAAAATACAATATTCACCTTAACCATTACAATACAAATATACAAATACTATTTAAATTATTACCTTAGGAATTATCACAAAATTAAACCTACGCCCGACAATCAACATCAACCGATCTCACAACGAAACAAGACAAGTAGATGAGAAACTGCGACAGAAAACAAATGTAGGCATACATGCACTGCTACCTGTGAGAAGCAGGGACGGGTAGCCAATAAATGTTGCAATGAAAATCATAATTGGGAAATGTTTTTAGACAGATGTTAGAGCTGCCCTCTACTAGAAACGACAATAAAACGACGCTCGCCATCTGCACGCATTGGGAGCAGTGAGTTAATTAAGTACGATCAATCAAACAAATGATCAACTGTACGTCCGATGGTACGTCCCCACCCTAGCGCACCCTAACACACCGACCTTGTAACCCCAATGTGAGAATATCAGTCGAACTGCAATAGTCTATTTCGATCCGTGGGTTCTGATTGCCAAAAGGAACAATTAATATTTAGTGTTTAAAAAAAGTAATCCCATGTTTTATTAACGCTGTTGGTGACAAGACTTTTATTATAATTAGTTTTAAGGTATCCGCCTTAAAGCATTACTTGTGTTTCGATTAGAGAGGTACGGTTACCGGCTACACTTTAAAGCCAGGCGACCATCTTAGTCCTTAGTAGTAGTAACGCATCTACGTTCGAGCTCAGATAGGATTTCGGTACTGTTTTTGGTTGTACGTGGATGTCTATGGGCTGCAATTACTTACCATCAAGTGGTATACATGCTCGTTTGCTACTCTTCTCACATAAAAAAGGTATTCTATACTATATTTAGGTTAATTAATTGTGTATTTTATATATATATCAAACTCGCCGTAAAGCAACATGTTCTTCATGTATTGTGTTTCGGTTGGGGAGGTGTGGTTGCCGGATACATATTATTG
>DWON01001275.1:0-25301 GCA_018251015.1 Phocides pigmalion okeechobee
CTGTACTTAAAGGACAGCAAATAAACCAGCTTTCTTATACAGTCCGCTTTTAAATCCGCAAGGAATCCAACAGATATTTTTCTATCTATAAAACACGCCAAAAAGTTTATCTTCAAAAATATTTACATAAAACCAACCGTACCAACATAACTCAGTCGTACCAACGTGAACGCATCTGATTTGAATTCGAAATAGTCTAAGGCGTAGGCTGATTAGAAATGCAGATTGGCTGGAAGTGACAAAAACTATACTTATGGCGCAGATTGCAAGAGTATGGTAATTAAGACGTTTGGTCCCTGAAAGACGTGGGTTATCTAGTAAATTATGACGGCAGTTACATCGTGTACAATTACTTTAGAACTACATAAGTATATACATATATGAACTTGCTTATGCCTTGATTTAGTATTCTTTAATTAAATTGTATAATTCTTTGGTATTTTTTTAACTTACGCTTAAGGAAACTTACTTACATTTTTTCATATTATGGGTAATTGCGTTGTCACTTCTGAGGATTAAGATGGTCGTCTTTTTTGTAAATGGAGCCGGCAATCGCACCTCTTCAAACTAAACCCAAGAGGTTGCTTTACGGCGAATCATGAGAACGGCGAATCATGGAATATGATCTTCCATACCGGATAATATTTCTATCTGCGAAATGGACGAAAAAAGTGAATTTGGACAGCAGCAGATCCTGACCAAAAATTTTATAGGACATTACTATGTACCATTTTTAACACAAAAACAAGTAATTGAAATCATTTGACGTAGTATAGAATTATTCGCTTGTTTATTATACATATATATATTCTTATGCAAACTTAAGAATTTTAATGAATTCCATTCCACGTTGAGATAAATAATTATCGCTAAATATACATTAAAACAAATTAGAAACAAAACACGTACTTTACTACTAAAGAAAACCTTTCTGTCTGATAGTTCTCCATAAAGTTACAAAGGCGTGAGACATCACTTAGTCAACATGATACACTACGGCATATTCTGATTCTTCTTCTCCATTCTGAGTCGAGATCCGTACTAAAACGCAGAACAATAATAGGTTAGTGATGACGATCCATCGCTTTTTGGTATAGGTTAAAAACAAAACAACCCAACAATCACATTTACGCTCAGACAAAACAATCTATCGAGTTTAATTTGTTATCCCACAACATAATCCCTACAACGTATCGTACCCTATTAGTACATACGTGTGGACATTCGCAAACGAGATTTAAAGTTAAATTAACAAGGGGCCAAAGTGTCGACATTATCCACTGAATACGATGTTTTATCATACGCTTAAATCGGTTAAAATAATTTAAACTTTTAATCCTTGTTTGCGGAATCGGTGTTATACGCGATTGTACCGTACGAGTTTAATTATTCATTTCGTTTTACTTTTTAATGTGTGAGATATTTTATCGCACGGCACTCCATTGTACAGTAAACGGGGTGTTCAGTTCAGTCGCCGTAAACGAATAAACACGTCGCGTTTACGTGTTTTACGTTTATGTAATTGCTCGCTGAACAGGTTACAGCATGTCTGGCTGGAGATAAAAGTACCAACGCATCGCGGATTACAACTTATTTCTGATTCTGTTATAAAAATAAATCACAATATTAAGTACTTACCTTTTTCTTTTTTTGCCGTGTTCTATACTCGAAGTGTCAACGGAAATTCTATTACTAAATTTATTTATTTATTTACTAAATATATAAAACTTTGTAGAGTACTATCCAGCATTTAGTAAAGTATGAAATTTTGCTATGTTCTGGTTTCAAGAGTGTCGTGAGGTTAAAGGGAAGTGTATGATATATGTATAAATCGTAGCAAAAGTAAATCTTGACAAAAACTTAGGCCTTAAGGTTAGCAAAGATACTAACTGAACACTAACAAGATTCCAATGAGGCAGATGGCAGACCGCTTATCATAAGGTGGACTGCATACTTGTATGCCGCTTCTGTGCTATAAAAATGACAGGTTTAAATTAAATGCTCTTTCAACATTAACAAATAAATCTTATCAATGGCAGACCTATTATCAAATTCACAAGTTGAGGACAAAACAAAACATAGACAAGTATTTTGTTACATCACGAAATCCTAAAACAAGTCCGATATTCTCATAAATATATTTTAAACAAGTACATTTAACTGGAGCTGCGAACAGAAAATAAATTGCAATAACACAGATAACAGGCTACTCTCAAAGAAAAATTCTCATTTAAAACTAAAACGTAGCAAAGGAACTTGGGAAAATATTTAATGGGGAGGCTGTTTACCTTGCCACCCGTTGTTGAGCTGAGGCTGAAAATTAACTTGTCTATTAAACAAGTCTGTAGCAAGTGTAGGAAGATAATTATAATTTTTTTCTTTAATTAAAAGTTACAATGTGACTTAAAGCGAAGGTGTTAAAATTTAAAGAGGGACGTGTCCCAAAATAAACATAAATACAAAAAATATCATAATCATGTAATAAAGAAAAATAAGTTCACCACTGAAAATAAAAAAGAAGAATCGACTACAATAAATAAAAAATATATTTTGGTTCCTACTTATAGTCATAAATCAATTAATGTCGAGCCTGAAATCAAAATGGAGAATTGTACGCAAATAACTATCAAACTAAAAACATACCTACTCATTTATATATACCGAAAATGAAATTCGCCTCAAAAATTGAAATAAGTAGAAGAGTAATTTGCCAGACAATGCAAAAATAAGCACAGAAAGTAAAGTTGGCCCCTAAAATTTCAAAAGATTTGTACACCTCGCAAATAATATTTCTTGCTCAACCATAAGATAAAACTAAAAAAACATGTTTTTTATACTAAGTAAAAAATTAAACTAAATTAAGAAGTATTTGTACATAGATTATTTTAGATATAAAAAGCTTCATACAAATTTCTGACCTTGCAAATTATACAATGATAAACACGTAGCTACTCAATTACAGCTATAAAAATGGAGTTCGCACCTGAAATTAAAATAAGAAAGTTGTACTATTAATACAAATAATAAAATTGTAATCGATCGTTGTCTGTACTGTACAAAATAAACGAGAAAAACATTATTAGAGGCTTTTATTTACGCGATAGAATCACAAACAATAGTTGTCAGCATCTGTTCGTCTATTTGTCTATGCGTATGTGCGCGCTAATCTTAGAAAAGGCGTAATTGATTTCAATGCGCTTCTCATTAATGTATGTAATGTAAGTTTTATTTAACATTTCGTGTTCGATGCACTTCAATCATGCTATAAATTAAAAAGATATGCCAATTTAAAAACTAAGGGGATGAGTGCATGAGAACTTTTTGCTAATGAAAGATCTTGAAAACCTCGAAAATTGTAAGTTACCTAAACGAAGTTGTGGGTAGCAGCTCGTCTTAAAATAAAAAACAGAGTTTAAAATTTATGATATAGTACAATTGTACCATATGGTACAACATTGTACGGACAAAGATGAAAAAATATAAACATGTAGACTACACTTATAATTACAGAAAAAAGTTTACGATTAAATATAAGTACGTAACTCCAGTAATCGGATTCCCTTACAGTATGTTTGCGTAGACAAATTAGTGTAGTTCTGTCGCGAGCAGGATTGCTTTGCCTTGCCTCTTCAATTTTCTTATTTATACTTTGAAGACTTTTCTTGAATGAACAGGCAAATAGTGCTTCATTAAAGAATTTTTATTCTGCTTAATATGTACCGGAGTTCGACCCCGGCTTCGCACGGCGAAGACATTCGTCCCGAGTTTGACATAAAAAAAACCTCCCAACTACGCACAGATCCATTTACGACTTCGTATTACAAATCTTTACAATTTTCCGTTTTTCTATACTATCGGTATATCTAATACTAATCTCATACATGAATCATAAACAAAACATTTTGTCTTGGATCGCTTCGTCTATTGATGAAAACCGCATTAAAATCTACTGCATGTTTTGAAAGATCTAAGCGTACAGACGGGGGGAAACGACTTTGTTTTATATAGAAAAGTATCATCGCAGTTTGTCCTGCTATTGACTACGGAATACGTACTTAATTTATTCAATAGTGGGATAATCTGAACAAATTGTATTTTTTTTACTTTGGAAGAGTAGCAATAAAGTATACGGGCCACCTGTCGTTAAGTGGTCGCTACAGGCCATGAATATCCACATCCAACTTCAAACAGGACTGAAGTTCCATCTAAGGTCATAGATGTATAGTTCTTAAGTATGTTGTTGTTAAGAACAACTCGTCTTGCTTGTACGTGTAACCGGTAACCGCACTTTGCCAACCCAATCACAAAAGCTACTTCACTTACAAAAATGACTTCACCTCCGGTCGAAGCATGCCTCTCTTACCAAAAACTAGTTTACCGTAATCCAATCCAGTTCAAAGAAAAATAACATCCGCATTTGAGCAAAACGCATTTATTTGTAGTAGCAAATTAGTTCTGTCGCAGCAAGTTGGATTGCCTCCTAACTCCGGAGCGCCTCATTTTACTCTACGTCTGTTTTCCTGGCAACTTTTACGACTTCATCAGAAATGGATGAAAAACTTCTAGTGCGGAATTTTAATTTTACCTCCATATACCTACTACACCGAGTTGAATTACAGAGAGCAGTTCATATTTGATTTAAAACATCTATTAAAACGCATTGGGGGTAAGACCAAGTATTACATGATGTGAGATAAAGGTGGCGTATGTGAGAAGAGTAGTAAACGAAAGTGCAAGCCATCCGATTTTAAGTAATCTCTATATGCAACTGACATCCACATTTCATCTGATATTAATGCTATAGGCAATAGACATTCATTCAATCCACATTCAAGCTCAAACAGGATAGTCCCATGTATAAGAGTGACAAATAAACGTACGAGGCATTTAATGTTAAGTGGTCACTGTAGGCATTAGAGATCCACATATACTCTCAAAGAAAACATGACATACATATATGAGGTTATACGTAAAAACATTGCACCTCTTAAGGACTTGATCGCTTCTTGTCTAAGTATAGCACATTTCACCAACCGAGACACACGAGTTTCTTGACAATAAATTACGAAGGTTGCAGTGGTACTTCCCCGGATAAACTTTAGTTCTACCACATGTCGAATACAATATATAAAACAAAAATATTAAAATATACATATTCTTTCCAAATTATACGTAAAAAATTAAACACCTTTCTGCGTAGAAGGTAAAAAATAAATAAGATTTATATCCATCCCATTCCCGCAGTAAAAAGGAAACGTTTAAACACAGGTAACACATTTTCCTTTCAAAGAAAAATTCCCATTTAAAACCATGACGGTGGAGCGGGAAGCTTGTGAAAATATTTAATGGGACGACTGTTTACCTTGGAATACAGTTCCCGGGAACTTCGGAAAATTAACTCGTTCCTTACGGCGACCTTTAGTCTGTGAAATTATGTTTTATATAACTTGTTTGGATACATATTTTAATCTGTATCCAACGCTCACATACACACATAGAAATGCATACATAATTACGCACGCACATATACAAATTTTTATTCGTGAAAGGTGTCGTCCCAAAAAAATATTTTTGTTTGTACCTATGTAAACTTTTGTAGACTTTTTATATATTTTATTCCATAATTTTCGTTTATAACGTAGTTGATGTAAGAATACCAATAAATAAATAAATCTACTTTGAACAATATTCGAAAAATATTGTTAAAAGTCATTTTATATAATATACCTTAACATCAAAACCTGTATTTCAAACTAAAAACATAACGAGCTTCCATACAAATATTCATCCATTATTCAACCCATATCAGATGAAATTTTGAAAATCCTACCATAGTTTCCATTGTAAACATACTCCTGTTCAAGATTAATTTAACCTCTATGTTTATGCCGTGCTTTGTTCTATAAGTTAATTTTAATATTTTATTAAACGTTGTATATAATTTGAACGTAACTTTTATTTACCAAATGTTAGTGACATGACAAAGAAAACTTATAGTCTCTATAGCGATATCATTAGAAAAGTTTTTTTATAAATTAGCCCATAAAAACTAGCGTGTCACTTGATCGAAAGCAATCACTTTCGCCAAAGGACAGGCAACACGGAAGGAGTCGCCAATGCATCGCCAACTTAGAAGGAGGGATCTTTTTATACTTTTTTTTGAAGAGCCTTATGTCATGGCTAAATAATGTAAGTAAATATAAACTCTTTTACCCGAGAGAAACTGGGGAAGTTGCTAGTATAATTATAATGCCAACGTAGAAATAATCTAAATGCCTTTCAAAGTCAAATAAAATGTATATTATATACCAAAACAACTGAAATTACAAATCAAACCACCTACACCTATTACCTACAACCAATCTACCCACAAAGTACCCTAAAGCTACTAAATATTGCAATTCAAAGGAGCCAGCGATGCACTAAGTAGTACTTACGCTTTCATAAGTCGAGCTTAAGAAGCTCGCCAATACTAAGCTTATAGTGCTTACCGCATATTTAATAAACTTACTCTAACAGCTTATCGCTGGAGTACCGTAAATAAATAGTTAAAGAAATTATATCGCATAAAAAAAATTAATATTTAATTTTGAACGTATGCTATCGCGGGGAAAACTATATAGTCTTTATACAATAAATTTGTAAAACTTTGAAATCCCCTCGTGGCAAAATTACGATAATAGTCAATAGTTTATAATTATTTTGAATTCGAAGATTTAACAAACAATTTTTGAATAATCTAGAGACCTCAATTATCTGTGATAGTCTGTGAATTATTATGATGTTCATTTTTAAATACTACACCTATTTCCTTTTAATCAAAAAGAGGCAGATTTAAGATATTCATCCACAAGATCACACGAAATTTATATCCTTACGAACCATTTCTAGTGCAATAAATTAAATACTTATGTACGTCAGTAAATAAAATAATCAAGTTAAATATAAATTTATATGTCATTATCAAACGCATTTTGCAATTGTCATCATTTCAATGAAACATTATCAATAATAATTAACATTGTAATCAATTAATTCCCTTATCAATAATCGTTTTAAAATGTGATTAAAGGCGAACAAACTTGTGGAGTTACCAAAGGATTACGTGATATTAATTATGTGCAATATTTTCATTTCTTATTTCAGCGGCGCCGTGGCTTAGTTGGTTAAAGCGCCTGTCTAGTAAACAGGAGATCGCGAGTTCGAATCTCGCCGGGGCCTTTAGTGCACATTTTTTTTGAATATATGAATTCGTTAAGGTTCTGAATGTTATTACTTTTAATTTTTTTTTATTTATCAATTGTATGCTCCACTTTCCTACATGCTCAAATTTCTCTCTTCCGTACATATTACACTCTAACAATAACTGAATTGTTCATCTGTTTGTTTTTTCTCAGGCCCTGGCCCTGGTTTTAGATCAATAAAATATTCTAGTATGATTAATAACCCCCGGAATTTGTAGCTACTGTTTTTACCACCAACCTTAATTGTTTGGTTTTAGTATACCTATCAAGTTTATGGTTTAGTTGGTATTACGTTCGGTAAGGTCGAAAAGTATTCGAGACACTAAAACTATTCTTACACATTGCAATATTTAGTATAATTTAATTATAATAGTACAAAAAAAAACTTAAATAATCGTATAAACATTTATTTATATGCGATTAAAATACAAGATTCTGTTTCACAACAAACTACACAACGTAACATGAACAGACGAAACAAAACAATCGCATTTTTTGACATTCGCAAAATTGACAAGTAAATGAAAACATTGTAGCGTTTACGAATTAGAAACATAAAAATTAAACAAAAAGCTGAAAATTTAATACTTAATTCGACATTAATGCTGAATGTTCCATACAGAATCGAAATTTTGCGCAAATTTGCATTCTGTTTCACAAACAGGTTATGTGCTATGACTCAAGGTGATAGTATAACCAGATGATCGTGACTCTTTTGAGCCTTTAGGTTATCCTTATATGGGTTGAAAAGGTTGTTAACAACGGGTTAGTTCAAGTTAGAGCTTCGAGATGAGCGAACGAGATGCACCAAGTGGTTCCGGGTCTCAGGGGGGAGACAAAGGAGAAAAGAACATGAGGATTCCATCCCAGCCTATTTCAACTGGATCAAGGTGTGTTCTTTTTAAATTTAATTTTTTTTCTGTATAGGTATTTAGTTTATACTAACAACATATAAAGTTGCATTTTAATTTAATATTTTGGCATTGCATAAAAAATCGTAACAAAGAAACAAAAGGAAATGCTTTAGAAGTACTGTAATACCATTATGTCATTGTTGTAACAACAGGTCAATCATACATTAGTGTAGCTAATATTTACTTGATAAGAGACTTCCTAGAAGGCCAAGATTTAAAAATATTTTTTTTATAAATGAGAACATGTAAATAAATGCTAGCACAAAATAATTTAGGTTTCCATTTCAAAATTTAAAACAATAAAAAAAGTATGTTTTATGTGAATTCAATCGCATTTTAGTCATTAAATTGAATAGATGAATGAGGATGGATTCCGTTTTATATAGTCTGATAAAATGACCTTTGCCATTTTAAACCATATTTTTCAAATTTCTATCTGTTCTACAGTTGATTGCAGGCATCTTTTTTTGTATGTGAAAAGTAGCAAATGAACATACAAGCCACCTGGTAAGTAGTCTGCAGCCTATGGATACATCTTAAGTCCTATCTGAGTTCGTAGATAGATTGCTACTCCTGAGGACTAAATTTTTTGCCTTGCTTTTTAATGTAACTTACAACTGCACCTATCCAACCAAAACACAAGAGTTGCTTTATGGAAGATTATAAGATCAGCAGACCAACTATCTCTACCATTTGTAAAACCTAAGCTAACATCAGATAAAATGCAGGTTTATGTAAGTATAGTGTTATTATAATATTTATTTGTTGCATATTTCAGTGCCCGAAGTTTTTTTGCCAGTGAGCCTCTTCAGTTCAGAGTTAGAGGCTCCACTATCACTGGAGCCTCTCCCCCCAAGTTTGTTACTTTAGAAGACATCATGAAAGCTGCTCATGGTATGCAGAACATGGCATTGGCTCACGAAATAGCAGTGGATCAGGACTTCAAGTTAGAACCATTTGAACCACCAGATAATAGGTATT
The DNA here is from genome assembly GCA_018251015.1 of Phocides pigmalion okeechobee. NCBI lineage: Eukaryota > Metazoa > Arthropoda > Insecta > Lepidoptera > Hesperiidae > Phocides > Phocides pigmalion. Next base: position 9,140 of record DWON01001275.1, read on the forward strand.
GACAATACTTATATTATTCTTCTTTGTTTGAGCATAATTGACGTAATGATCGCCCCAAATCTTGTAGCGCCAACGTCAACATAGCATTTTTGTTTACCAGTAATCCATACAGATTTGTACATATGTACAACACAGGTACATATAAGCCGCAAGCGCATTACACCAAGTACTACACTGCAGAGAAATTGTTAATGCAGAATTAGACTCATGAAAACTACATTTGCTAATATAAAAAATCTTACAAGCATATTTATTGTAAGAAGTACTCTTTAACACTTTCCTTGTGGCTACAACACTGCTGTGTAATTCTGGGCGCGATGCGCTTGCGACTCCTACACAACTGTGTTGTAGTAACAAATTTGTATGGATTGCGGGCGAACAAAAGTATTGTTTTTACGTCGGCGCTACAAGACTGGGGGCGGACATTACGTCTGTATATTCGTAGATACACAGATGCTAAAAAATACAATATTTCAGTAATTTGTAGGCGTATATTCAGTATAATCAAATAAGCTCCAGTTTAGGTCCGCCCCCCGCAATACTGACCCGATCACATATATCCGCACCGCAGGGAAAATGTTAAAAGTACAATTCAATGTCAACAATATTTTTTGTATTCTTCAATAATCCTCCATTACTCGGAATAAAATTTTAAGGAGTCATACAAATTTATATATCACATCATTAGTTCTTTGTTACACCAATAAACTAACGCACACATATTGCCTTATATGGTAAGACGTTAAATATGTATTATAGGAAGTATTTTTTGTGTTATAATCCTTTGTTCGATTTTAAACTGATATTATCGCAAAATCCATACATTATATTATATAACGGGTACTTACGATTAACGATTTTTAATTGCCGATGCATGGCTGGTGATCACAACAACTTCGCACCACCACAGCCCGCCACCGCAGTTTCGCCGTGACCACGATCCATGCAACTGGTTCAAATATCGGCAATTAAAAAGCGATAATCATGAGTACCCATTATATAACATAATATAATCCTTTGTTCTTTTCATTAATCTTTTGTTGCCTAAGAAACAATCTTAAGGCTTTAAATATGACTCATATGTACTGATTCATTTAACCTGAATTCTTTGTTACATTAATAATGTAGCAAAATACAGAATTAGTAATAAGAGGTCAATACTTTTATTGTTATTTCACTCCCTTTGCTGAACTTTGTAGGGTATTTAAGTTATTCTTTGTTTGTTATTAGGTTTTTCTCCAGTAAATATTTGTTCTTATTATAATGTTTCAGTTGTGGACAGGTTGACTGTCAGGTAAAGTGACCCCACCATCCACTATAATAAGGGCCCTATATTGTTGTTTTGCCTATTAGTCCAACCTAAAGTTAATAAGGCTAACTTTATAATTATAAATGTCATTGTTTTAGTTGAGTATGTAAAGATAGCCTAGTGGTGAGATACTGGCCACTGATATGGTGCTTCAGGCCAGGAATCCCTGACAAGCATCTCTTGATATATTAAAACTGTACTTGCATTAATTTTAAAAGAAAATAACATGACTAAAACCTGCTTTGGTAAAGACCTAAAAGATGTGTGAAATCTATCAATCCGTACTTGGCCAGTATAGTCTCTGTAGAATCATTTTCATTCTGAAAGGGCCCCATGTCTTCCAGTTGGACTATAATAAGTGATAATGTTGATAATTATTGCACACTAAATGGACTATAATGAATAGATGATAATGTTTTCTTTCATGATTTTGTTCCTTGTTACAGCTATCAAAAGCTTGTAAAAGAGACTATGCATAGAGCATACTTCGATATTTTAAGAGAACAACTCAACTCTGACCCCCCAGAATATAAGCAAGCATTGGTGCTCCTGGAGGATGTTAAACAGGTACATAATAAATTAATTTAATTCGGTTAATAAAATTTTAGGGTGTATTGGTACCTTACCTTACCCAAGTTGTATATTTTTATGTTTTTGAAATAGCAAACAAACTAGCAGTCGACATGACAGTAAATGGTCAGTCTCTCATAGATAACGATAACCAACTCCATATAGAACAGAACTCAGCCGTATTCCTATTCCTGAGGACTAAGATAATCTCTATATATAATATTTACTATAATAGAAATCTTTCATGTCTCATAATTCTATATTGCCCATTTAAGGCCAAATATAGAATTAACTCTAAGATAATTAAATGAAATAAAATGTATTTCTTAGCCAAGCTAAACAGTAGTCAGAACTTTGAAAAGTAACAAAAATTTAATCATATATTTTCTATACCGACACCAATTGCATTATCTCCTAGGGCCTGTTCTCAATTCTACTTCCTCGGCACACTCGAATCAAGGAGATGATCGAAGAAGTTCTCGACAGAGATTTCATAAAGCAACAAGCAGAGAACAACAGCTTAGACTTCCATAAGTATGCTAAGTTTGTGATAGACCTCATGGCCAAGCTTGCTGCACCAGCCAGAGATGAGATGATACAAAACATCACTACATTGACTGATACTGTAAGTTGTGATTATATAATCTATGCTTCCATAAACTATGACTACTTTTCAAACTAAATGTGCCTTTTTAGATAGTCTCTCCAATAGAAACTTTCAAATTGGAGTTTCCGTCGTCTTTTCTTAACACTTTCACTGCGGCGTACAGAACTGCTGTGAAAAGGCACAGCACGCTTGCGGCGTTCACACACCTGTTTTTTACGTACAAATGTGTATTGATTACGGGTGAACACAAGTGCAGTGTTTACGTCGGCGCTACAAGACTGCGAGCGGAAACGTCTGTGTATTCATAAATATTATACGGATGCTAACAAATTCAATATTTGTGTAAATTGTTGGCGCATCTTCAGTCTAGAAAAATAAGCTCCAGTTTAATGCCGCCTCCCACAATGCTCACCCAATCGTTATTATATATGCGCAATGAACGCCTCAATCAGTGTTAAAAATAATGGTCGTTACAAGTTGATGCGGTAATTTACTTTAATTTTATTTTTTTGTTAAGAGCCTACATTAAATGAAGATTTTTTGATAAATAATTATTTTTCTATGAAAACATATTACAATACAATTCTGTACTGTATTTGCTTATAAGACATATGTACTATATGTTATTACATATTCTGTATTTTTATCGATTCCAGGTGGAAGTATTCAAAGCTATATTAGAAACACTAGAAGTGCTAAAGCTAGATCTAGCAAATACCTTGATAGCAATGATCCGCCCACACGTGCAGAAGGAGAGCGTTCAATACGAGAGGACCAAGTTCGATGAGATGCTTAAAGTTTCTGAAGGTTGAATATATTCCCTAACTCTTGTATGTTCACGGGATCTCAATAGTATTGAAGCTACTATGAATGGCTTGGTGTTCTCTGATGACCGTGGCATCCTGCTGTCCCATTCAAGTCATCGGGCCATCAAGTCCCTTTCATTCGTGTATTTCATGTGTACGCCAATTCTCATACACACACAAACAACGACACAAACAAAGAAACACATACAAACATGTCCACACAGTCATGCTATCGAGTCCCGGCACATATACATACATTCATACAAATGCAGAACAATATAACATAATGCAAATTATTGTTTTGTATTTCAAAATTTTTTTGTAATAAGTCTTTGTCCAAGCCGTACTTATTTTAACGTACAATTTTTGGACGAATGAGCGTATGTTGTCACCTTTTTCTATGGTGAAAGAGTAAGAAACGGGCATGCAGGCCACCTGATGTTAAGTGGTCACTGCAACCCATGGAAAACCACTTAAATAGAACAGAAGTTCTATTTAAGGGTGGACGCGGATGCGTTCTTACTCTTGAGGACTAAGATAGTCGCCTCTAATAATGTTTATCCGGCAACCACAGCTCCCCAACCGAAACACAATACATGAAGAACATGTTGCTTTACGGCGGATTATGAGGGTGAGAGTGGTGCCGCCCCGGGCGAGCACTACCATCTTTTAAACCTAAATGTCAGTCACTGTCAAATGGTAGACAGATGTATCAATTTTATTAATTTAAGCCTGTGTCTCAAATATTTATATATCCTGTAGATGGTTTACAATACACCAGGGTGTGGTTAAAGCGACACATAGATAAGACTGGTCTAAGTCTTCCAGTTACAGACCAAATCGTTTTAAGGAATGTAACGGCACAGACGCTAGCTAAAGCGTATCTGGAACTTTTGGAATGGGATGACAAGAATGGTTATCCTGAGGTAAGGTGCACATAAGCAGTAATACGTCGTTTTTTTAATTTATTTGTGAAAAGTAGTGAATGAGCATGCTGGTCAACTGATGGTGAGTAGTCACTGCAGCCCATGGACATCCACATACTACGTCAAACATCTCTAAGTCCTATCTGAGCCTTTACGTGCGTAGCTACTCCTGATAACTCCCTCTGGCCTCGCGTTTAAGTGGAGCCTGTAACCTTACCTCTCAAACTGTAACATAAATGTTGCTTCACGGCAGACCAAGAAAGCGCCGGAGGTACTTACCCGATCGGACTATACACATATAAGATTTCAATCTAACACATGAATGGACTAGGTTTTAATACCTGGCTGTTGATTATTTGATTTATATGTATACTTAAATATCACATGCATTCAGAGTTGTAGAGTTTCCAATTGTCAATTTCTCATTTTCAGAAGTAACCCGAGCCCAAACATGATAAAGAAATAGTCCATGATGGTGTTGAATCAGTTCTACTTTTTTTCTTTGTTACCACAGAACTTTATTTATTTCCTTGACTCCTAAAGTTGTTAAAACGGATTATGAGTGACGATGGTATCTCCCCGGTCGAACTACACACAATCTTTTAAATTTTTGTCCATGTTTCAGACAGTGTCCATAGACAAGCCAAGGTTCACGGACCTGGGAATGCAGGTGTTTCGGCTGATCAACGTGGCTTCCATCATGCTAGTGAGTCCCTCCAGTGGGAACGATCCCAACGCAACACACAAACAACAATTGAAGGATAAGATGTTTATTATTATTGACAACGCCAGTAATGATATGTGAGTTTTGTTTCTCTTTTACTTAGTTTGGTTTTTTGTTAGTTGGTCCAAAATAATACATATATATTTTAGAAATAGCTACTTTTTTATGTGAAAAGAGTAGCAAACGATCATGCAAACCACCTTATGTTAAGTAGTTGCAGCCCATAGACATCCACATACAACCACAAACACTACCCAAATCTTATCTGAGCTCGAACGTAAATACTTTGCTACTCCTGAGGACTAAGATAGTCGCCTCGCTTCGAAATGTAGCCGGCAACCGCACCTCTCCAACCGAAACACAATGTACAACACAAAAGTAATGCTTTACGGCGGATTATTAGAGCGGCGGTGGTACCCCCCCCGTCGAACTATAATTCTCCCACCTTTAATAATAATTTTACTAGTTACAATTTTTTTTTCATGTAGTGCGTATCAGAACACGACCTTAACTGAAATTCTGGTATCTTGGTAGTTTTGGCAATCTTTTGTTTTATTTTGTTTTTTACTCACTCAGGACTCTGATAGGACTTTATTTCTGTTTGATGTGAATTTCAATGGGCTCGGCCACTACTTGACATCAGGTGGCCTGTACCGTCTTTTGTTATTATATATAATAATAAAAATATTCTACATTTAATTTACCCTTTAGCCTTTTCTTTTGATCAATAATAAATAATGCAAATTTGTATCAGATATAAACAAAATAATGAGATAACTCTAATAACTACTAACAGGCTCTTAATTTTTTTCCTATTAACATTTTCAGCGAACTAAAAGCTGTTCTGCCATCAGTAGCGGAAGAAGTTATACTGCAGACAGAGCAGCTACTTGAAAATTTGAACCAAGAACCATTAACTGCTGATACGAAAGAGCTGATTAGAACACAAATTATATCCCTCGGTGACCCTGATCATAGGGTTCGTCAAATTGTTCGTGAGTACCCACCAATTATGCTATAACCAGGCCCTTTATTGTCACTCTTTTGGGGGTAAGCTAATTCTCCAAAGTTGGAATTCCAAATTTTTATGGCAATATTTCGATATTTCCGTATTTTTCTTTAGGGGCACTGCGTTTTCCCGCGTGCCCCCACTATTAGAGTCCTGACTATAACCATCTTCGATTACTGTTCCCATGCTGGGCATGGACAGATGCCCAGCATTGGGACTGTCTCAATGAAGGAGGGATTGTATTATATAGTCCACTATACTAACCAAATATTGGTTGGTAGACTACACCATCACTAAATTATTAACTGCACTATGCCCATCGATAATCTGAATTATGGGTCGAGATCAGAGATGGATGGAACGAGTCAGGGTATGGATTATGCCATAGTCCACCAAGCTGACCAAGTGCGAATTGGTACTCTTGAAACAGCTTTGAGAACTTGACATTTTTCCGAACTTGGATGCTGGTTTATAACATGTACGATAAAAATCAGAGATGCGTGCCTTGCTTGTCTATATTACAACCCCCGGACTCTGTCAAAAAATGAAATCTCAATCACTAGACTATCATGGTACAAATACAATTAATCATATTTTCCAGGTCAAAGAATCCTGGAGTTTCTGAAAATGATCCTGGTATGCGCGGGAGGGTCCCGGCAAATTCCCGTAGGACTGTCCACTTTCACCCGCGAGCTGACCGCCGCGTCCGGCACCTTGCTGCGTTACGTCATGCACAACAAGGCTGTGTTCACACAGCACTACATGGACATCATACAAGAGGAGATTAACCGACCTTAGCGAATACTAACTTATAAATATAGACGGAAGTTTACAAACTCTTTGAAATGAACTCTTTAACCGTCGCAGAGTCAGCTCACCCTGATGATGCGTCTTTTTGGGACGAAACACGTGTTAGTACTAATATGTACAGTGGTATATATTTTTAATCTCTTCACTTTTTCCTATTTCATAGTGCTTTGAAATATATACCATTATACATAGTAGAAGCGGATTGTTGCAAGAGAGTTTTTAACAACTTAATAAACAAATGATAGTTGGTCATGTCATCGGATCGACCGGGGAGGTACCACCGTCACACTCATTTCCAGCGTAAAGCTTGAAACCCGTGGAAGGTGTGGTTGCTGGCTCACATATAATCCATCTTAGTCCCAAAGAGCAACAACGCATATCAACTTCGTGTAGAACCTTCCTATATGAAGTTTGATACAGATGGGTGACAGAGTCCACTGACCATAAGGTGAACTGCATGCTCATTTGCTACTTCAACTTTATAAATAAAAATAATATATAATCGTAATTTACGATGTTGATACGACATTCGCTTTTATACGCTGATTAACATGTTGAAATTTATTCTAATGCTTCTTTGTGTCAAGCCATGCAATAGATTTCCCTGTGTTGTGGGTGTCGTATACAAATACACAAATACTCACACACGTCACAAATCTAAATCCATCATTAAGACTTGCATAAAAAAATTATCTGTAACCCATTGCATCAATATTACATGAAATCTCCTTAGTCCATGGTCCACAATCCATTAAAATTTTAACTTTAATGACTGTTTTAAACGGGTTCAAAATAACCGTTTACCAGACAAGATAACATAGGCTTAACCATTTCATAAACTTAGACATCATCATCTCTGCCTTTTCACGTCCACTGTTAGACATTGTCCTCCCCATAGATCTCCAGCGCGGCCTTCCCTTTGCGGCCCGCACGCAACGAACTCCTGCGACCCTTATGAGATCGTCCTTCTAGTGGGGGGTCGTCCTACACTGCGCTTTCCGGTACGTGGTCTCCATTCCAGAACCTTGCACCATCGGCCATCGGTTCTACGAGTCATATGGCCCGCTCATTACTATTTCATGACTATTGAACTTTGAGAAAAAAAGTCATACAGAAGTAACAACATAGAAACAAACATAGAAATAACTATCGGATACCAAGAGTATAGTGATACTAATGGTGCTAATACTCCTTGACATGTGCCTGTGTAGTTGCCGGTTACACTTGAAAATGGGGGCCATCTCAGTTCTCAGGACCTCGGATGCATGGCTGGACCTGCAACCTCGGATAGTCCAGTTCTGTTTGAGGATGTACATGGATGACCATGCGCTCAAGCGTCTACTTAATATCAGGAGGCCTGCACGTCTGCTACGTTGATACAGAAATAAAAAGGTGCAATAAATATGTAACGGGTACACAGTAAAAAATATATAAATAGATATCCATTATATTGGAAGTGTTTGCGTTTCTGTTGTGGAGGTGTGGTTGCCGGATACACATTATTGGAGGCGACCATCTTAGTCCTCAAGAGTAGGAATGCATCCACGTCCATCCTTAAATGGAACTTCTGTTCTATTTGAAATTGGACGTGGTTGTCCATGAGCTACAGTGACCACTTAACATCATGTGGTCTACATGTCCATTTCTTACTCTTTCATAATAAAAATAAATCAATAAATAAATAGGCGTGGTTCAAAACATAGAAATATTCTACGTACAGGTTTGCTACGTTACTATTAACTTGTAAATTAAATAAATTGAATGAATACGTAACATAAAAAAATATATACAACTCAATTCGTAAACTAGTGAATAAGTAAATAAAAGAATAAATTAGTGCAGAAAAACCATATCTATGGATCAATATAGTGTACGGTCTTCAACTTCTTGATACTATTAAATTATTTATTGATTTATTTTTCTCTTGCGGGATCAACGTTACATAATAAATTCATTGATCATAAAACTTTATTACTTTTTACGCAGGTCTCTTGTTAAAGTTCCATTTAAATTAATTAGTTACTGAAAGAAAACAACATAAGTCTAATGACTTCCAAAAACACAACTGTAACTACACAATATACATATGTAGGTGTACATCTTTTAGAATAAACGCAACTTGTACATCACGATTTAGAACAATATGATTATAAACCAATGTTATCGCGGAATTTATACATTTTTCTATATACCGGGTATTCACCACTAACGTTTTTGATTTTTGATTGCCAATAGTTTGAACCAGTTGCGTGGCTTGATGTCAAGAGTAACGCTATGTTTCTATACCTCGGACATGATGGAGCATGATTTTGTCTGCAGCTTGGTTATTTTTTACGAGTATATTCAAACTTTGTAGAATAGCCTAATTTTGTCTAAGTTTATTAACATTTACATCTGACTGAATATGGTTAATTATGCATACATCAATAATATTAAAATTGCAAAAATATTATCTATGCATGTAACTGAAGATGTAACCCTATTTGGTTCACAAATTACATGATGATTTAAATAAAGTCAACAATTTTATGCTTAACAAACGAGTTACTGGAATATTTATATTAAAACCTCCATAAATTATAATATACTTGGTATTTTAAACAACATCCATAATAGTTTCAAAACAAATGAAATTATCATAATGAATTCGACTGCTTTACATAAACTCGAACGCACGGAGACGACATGAGCCACTAGCGGTCATCCATCCATTTCCCGACCGCGCTCGACGTTTCGATCGTTTCCTATCCCCACAAACGGCACACTTTACGACGTATCGTTTTCTACACTTAAGCAAAATGGTATAAGTTGACTCTCTAGATAAAATAACATTCTTATAATTTCCTAGAATCTCATTTGTATCCGCAAGTAACCGCTTCTAGTCGAAACAAAAGCATGTTGTACCACATTGTACTCAAATATTACAATCCTTTTGAGAAACTTTAATCTTGCAAATATTAATAGAATATTTAAAATGTAATTTTACCATTATATTGCAATGTTATACACAAAAATATGTTGTTTGACACAAACTTAGTAGTTAGAATAAATACGTCATTTACATCTAAGTTATTCCAACGGCGGAAAAAATCATAGGCCTAAAGTTGACCGGTGGTCCTACATATATCTGTAATGAACATAAATAAATGGATAAATCAATAAATACTGTTTATACTCAAAATAATTGTATCGTTTTTTTATCAGACAATAACATGCTATTCGCCTTATATCACTGCGGTTGACTGATATCCACATCAGCCATCAAAGAAAACAAAGTGTAAAATCAAGTATTTAGATCCGATGCTATATACAGAGCTAACATTGTGGTCTCGTTTGATTAGCCGACAACCACACATGTGCAACCGAAATGCAAACATTGTTTCGTAATTAATACCTTCATAAATGTTAAATTAATGTGAAAATAATACCGATGTGATTAATTACTACTGTGGGACATATGGAAGAGCGACTTTGATTGATCTGTTTCGGATGTTATGTGTCTTTCAAACATAATTGAACATACATACGCTGGAATTTTATATAAATATACAGTGTGCATTGTATACGCCCTAACGACAAATTTTATTGTAACATCTTTCATATATTGTCTTAATCCACTCAGCGTAGACGATCCCAATGTTTTAAGAGCAAGTTTTCTTTCTTAACAAATCTATTAAATATCAAAATATTATAAATACGTAAAGATAAATTTACAAAAATATTGTATTAACCTTTTAGATATATAAAAATTATCCCAAGCTGTCATTCTATATTTAATTGTGATTAATTTCTTACTTCAAATGAAATAAAGTAGGAATGCCATTCAAAACGTGAAATTCATTAATTAAAACATTTTGGAGACAGAAAAAAACATTCTTCTTTTATAAAGGATTGGCTTAGTATAATCCCTTCAGCAAAAAGGCGCGGAAGTTAAAAATTACGAGAACAAATGAATGAGAAAAAACAGGCCCGTTATATTTTATTTTCGGAGGGTAAAATTGGCATTCAAATTTACATTTTATCATATTGTAATATTGATGAAATGTAGCAGGATATCATTTTATATAACTACAGTCTGATATTTCATTGTGCTTTATTTTAATGAAGTACGCTGCCCTCATTCTCCAGTCTTTATACAAGTAACATGTGAGTATTTTCAAACGGTTTTTATTATTCGTTTGGATATTGTAAATTTGAGTCATGGATTGTTGAATATATACAAAAAAATAAAATCTACAAATAGAATTTAAGATTAAAAAAAGTTCTTTGCATTAAAACATCAGCGAGATAATTGTTGTCAAAACATTATAAGTTGATGGTGCAGACTCAATTCTTTATACTCCTTGTAAGCCTTTTGGCCTTTTCGCACGTCTTTGAAAATTGTACAATCCAAGACCCCAATTTCCGTTAAGAACAACTTTATAGCGAACACAGAAATTCGCGATATTTTTTATGCAAAAGTTGGGGAAACTGAGGCAATGACATCGGTCCTAGAAACTTTTAGAATTGTTCCGAGTTTGAGTAAAAATAATGGAAATTGCCGAGGAAAACAAAACAAAGCGAGGAATATAATAGGAGCTCTCTGGACGACTGCTGGTATTACTTTATAATCAGCTATAGATATTTAATATACAACATACGGTCATGTAGACCTTTGTCATCAGTTATCAAATTCACGTAGAACGGTAGGTGTTTAGTACCGTACACAAATGTACAAAAATCGTATTAAAACGTGAAGGGAATAGCTGGAATGTAAAGCCTAAAAATCTAAAGCAACTTACCCACTTCTACACTTCTGCTATTAAGTAAACGTTGATTGCGATCAGGCCACCGCAATTAAACTTAAAAGGACTTTTAGTGCCTATTTTCACGTACAAAGGCAGTAGAATCACATTCAGATTGTCTTCTTTTATATTTTATATCGTTCTAATTTGCCTGTACTTACCAATGCAAATATCAAGTATTTGTTTTTATTGCATCCAAACTCGACATATTTAATTATAATTTATCGTTACAATATATTTTTTCATTGTAATTCACTAAATGTTCGAAGTAAATTAGGTAACAGAAATTTAAAAATCGCAAAACAAACGTGATTCTTATTAGTTCTTTAGAGATAATTTAATCAACATTCCAAGAACTACATGATCCAATCTAAACCAATGGATCATAAAATAATAATAGGTATAAATGGTACGCATATACATCTTCGATCTATTTTCTCGCCAACAAAATATTTACTTCTGTTTTATAACCCTATGTACTTGTATTACATCCGCAATCATTCGCAATTCTTGACTATCGAGGTATTTTTGAAGATAATAATTTATAACAACCTTTTAACAATAACTCTACTGCCTAGCTAAAAACTTCGTCCAGCACACCAGTGACGCACAAAGCGAAGGTCATGGACGAACCAAATTTGATCAATTATACCTACATCGATAGAGTCATTGGAAAAGTTTTGCTAATATATGTATCAACACATTATTGTCTCATTGCCGTTGGCGAGTGTTCTCTCAATAAAAAAGAGGAGAATTTATCATCACTCGGACACTTTTAAGAACTTTGTTTAGAATACTCGTATATTGCTTCACCATAATATCACGACTAATTGGTTATTCACGATATCCTCATAATATCAAAATAAGAAAGGCGTGGCAAGGATTAGAATTCTAGACTATCCGTGTAAAAGCCCAGAACCTATCACACAATGGTCATTATATATTTTAAATTCGATTTTTTATTTTCTTACAGACAAAATATTTGAGTTCAGATAGTTTGTCTTTTTCACTCTGTGTCTCTCATATATGTATATACTTTTTAATTGTTATTTCCGTTAAGTAATGTGGTGAAAGTCTTTATAGTTGTTTGGTACATAGGTGCGACGGTAATCGAAATGCATAAAAATAAATACTGTGGTCTAAAGACGAAGTTACTCTCTTTTTCCGTCTATTTACCGACACGGAGTACTAGGAGCGTAGGTAGCGAAGAGATAGCCGGCGGCGTTATAAATTTTGCAGCATAATGCACTTGCCACTACAAGCGACAACTTGCAAATGTACAAATACTAAAAGTTTCTGTGCCAGCGTAAATAAATATTTTTTATCCTAAAAAAGTGATGAAAGTAAACAGTTAAAGTAATCAGATGTTAATGGTCGCTATAGCACGGGGATATTCACATCTAACCTAACGCAAAGGTAGCGTAAATGGGTAAAAATCGTAAAGTTACCGGAACTGAAGTCTTACACAAAGTGGTAAGTAGATGCCTTTGTACTATTGAGGACTAAATTGGTAGTCTACGCCGAAACACAAGTACACCTCGGGACGATGATGATAGCTCTCTGATTAAATTATAGTTCTGCTAGCTGTCCGATCTGTATGTAATGTGGAATGTAGATCATTTTCAATTGGAGGTCTTGATTAAAACAACTTTCGCTATAGATTTTTTCAACACAATTTTCAAAACAATTTTCGCTATAGAAATTATTTCCAATCTACTTTAAATATACGCATAGACCAATTCATAACATAATATGTATTTATAAAAAAAATCATATGTAACTTTTTAAAAAAATCTTTCATCTCAGGCTTACTCATAAATCTCTTGCTAAAATTCGATGACGTCGTTCCAATTTATTTAAGTCCTGCGAAATGTGATTATAAACCTGGAATCTTGTCTTCAAAATATTTACGTCGAAATGCTACGTAATAAAAATTTTACCCTCCCAACCCAGTCTCCATTTGGAATAGTGATAAATAAATTAATATTTTTGAAATTGCTCACGGTTAGGAAATTAAAAGTTGATGATGAGTCATCGATTAACCGTCGCAGAGTCAACTTATTCTGACGATGCTTTGTTTTGGAGCGAAACACGTGTTGGTACTAATATGAGTCATGGTATATATTTTTAATCACTTCACTTTTTCCTATTCGGGAGGGAGCGTGGGCATAGTGCAAGCTTTTAATTTTTAAGTATCATCTAAATATTTATATGGAATCCTCCACGGATTTGTTTAGGTTAAGCTTTTATTATAATTAATTTTAAGATTTTTATTACTGTAATTAAAAGATAAATAAATTGTTTATTAAAAATCAATCTGATAATTTAATTAAGTAATTTTAAAGTAACAGAACTTTAGTGACAAAATTACTTTACCCTTTGCATAGTAAAGTTCGCGTTACTATGTTCGTATTTAAATGGTATATGTAGTATACCAGACATGAATGAGGCATTCAAAACAAGTGGTGCGCTTCTAATTAACAGTTAGAAATATTGAAGGATTACCGGATACACACCATTGGAGGCGACCATCTTAGTCCTCAAGAGTAGGGACGCATCCGCGTCCATCCTTAAATAGACCTTCAGTTCTGTTTGAGATTGGACGTGGTTGTCCATGGGCTGCAGGCCTGCATGCCCGTTTCTTACTCTTTCGCAATAAAAAAAAATAACCAAATCCAACAAAATTCCCTTAAAACCATTTCCATTGCGTTAACTAGTCCTTAAAAAAAATGTGCAAGGGATTAAAATTATGAGACAAGATGGTGAGTGATGGTAAATAGATAACAATCTATTTACCATCACTCACCATCTTGTCTGCATCATGCGTGCTCTAGTCGAAGTTGCCACAAAAAAGTATAAATCCCTTCTAAGGACGCTATAAATTGGTGTAACGAGCGGCTGGAATCTTGTTAGGGTCGGGCAGCCATAAACCAGACAATACGACCGACGCTCCTCACGTTCTAAGCCTTATCTTGCGCCAACCCGTAGAAATTAATCATATATAATAATAATAATTTATAATAATAATAATAATTTATAATAATAATAATAATTTATACTAATAATAATTGGGATCAATATTGGTCATATACATATAAAAATGCGAGTAAACAAATTCTATTCTTATAAATATGTCTAAGGAGAATTCGGAGAGAAACTAGCAAAAAAATACATATAACACCTTTAAAATAATAAATAAACGTAAGAAATTATACTTTTGTGCCGTAACAAGATAATTTTTTTTCAAAATATTTTGTCCCGTTTGTAGAAAAAAACGAGATTAATAAAATAAAAAAAGGTATTTAATTCATTGAAAGAAAGGTTTATTATAACGCATTATCTAATCAAACTAATTTTATTTAAATATCATAAATAAATTATTTAAGAATAATTCAAATTAAATAAATTATTTTTTATTCATCAAATTAACGATAGTAACGTTACTACTACAAAACTAGTCAATTTCATGCAGTTAGAAGAAAGTCGATAAAAAAACTTCAGTCCGCAACTTGTATCGCTTCTGTCTTGCTAACTCCTTTTTATGATCGCAGTTTATTTCCTCGCTTACTTCGTAGGAGGAGATGGTAAAACGGTTGCCTTCGTCCCTTGGGTTATCCATTACAACACGTAACGTGACTGGACGCACAGAAAATAATCGTATTTTACCTGGATTTCTGGAAAACTCTTGTTCTTTTTGTATATCACATATGTATACCGTGTCGTTTACAAGACTCCCTAAGTCGGTAAGGAGATGTAATATAACGATTTTATAAAGCCGTGGAAAATTCAACGCTTTCACATTTATCGCTCCACAATTCCTAATACACACACACACATACATACATACATACATTCATATATATATATATATATATATCACAAACAAACAAAAATATCTACACAAACGCTCAAACATAGAGCTGAGTGCTCATTTAATCATTTAAATATCTGATCTGTATTCAATTTTAAATTATTCCTTTCATATATTGAATTTTTTTCGTATCTGAAGTCATGAAGTATAATTGGCATATTGATAGTAACCCGCAAAGTTATGCAACACCCCTCAGTGAACTGCCACCTTGTCGCGATGGGGGGGGCTTGCGGGACCCGTTGATTACCAAGGCGAGTGCTCGGGGGGAGGGACTTTACTCATTAGTAAATAGTTTAGTTTACGATAGTTTTAAGTTAAGATAATCAATGTTAACAAGACATCAAAAAACCTACGTAATAGAAAACCAGTGATATTTTATCGACTGTGAGGTTTCCTCACTCTCTAGTTAAATTTTCTATCAAACTGAAACATTGTTTACAATAATTACCTACTCATTGCCACATAATCCACCATAAAATTCTTGTCTTTCTATTTAAGAGGTTGTTGTGACTAGAAATGCAAGGGAAACAACTATCACGGTCTTGACGAGTAGCAAGGATTCTACATACAAAATCAAATATGCATTGGGGCCCATTTAAGGTTAAATGTCCTATATCTTCTTATATATAAAAATGAATGTTTGTCTGTATATCCTTTATAACCTCGTAAACTATTGTAAGATATCAAACAAAATAGTAACACCACTGGTGAATAAATAAACTTTTATAATAATCAGCGCATGAAAA